>APFE030445856.1:0-14594 GCA_000404065.3 Pinus taeda
ACCAACCAAAGTGGAGGAAAAATACCTTAATAGAGCCTGTATCTCAAGAAGAGCTAGTTGAGAGGGCTAGAAGGCATTGGTTAAAAATGGCTGACTTGGAATGTCCTTCTCAGGTGCCTGCTCTACCAAGTTCTCAGACAACAGCACCTGCTTCATCCTCTACAACACAACAAGGGGCATCGCAGACTTCAGGACAGGGAGGGAACAAGGGAAAGGACAAAATAATGGAAGAAGCAGAGGGCCAACAGGGCCAACAGGGCCATCAGCAGCAATCCCAGCAAGAAAAGCAACAAACTGATCAACAGGATCAAGAGAAGCAGAAAGCAAAAGGCCAGGCAGCTACTCAAGAAAAAACGACCAATATGGCGCCTCCTAGACAAGATTCTAGGATAGATTCCTCCACTCTCCAAACCCCTCAAAGGGAGGATACCAGCAGAAAGAGAGAAAGGGAAACCTCCCTCACAGAAGCATCAGACAAGAGGCAAAGGCTTAACCCTTTCTCAGAGGAGGAAATGAAAAGCCTGGACACTTCTGCCAGCTCCTTGCACCAGGAACAGGATAAAGCAGCACTAGGGGAGGTCAGCTCCTCAGGACAACAGCAGAATATAGCTGCAGCCATAAAGGAGCAATTCAAGGAGGCTAAAAGGAGTAGTGAGCCAATAAAGATTCGGCTCTATAATCATTTATTGAATATGGCTCCTGCGAACCAACAAAGGCTAATGGCTGCCTTTGATGTGCAAGAAGGCAAAATGACTATGAGCCATTTTGCCCCTACAGTGCAGCAACCTCAAACAACTGCAGATTACATAAGGACTAATTTAGAAGTCCTTTCAAAAGACATCCACCCCATAGACCAAATTGAACTCCACAAGCAGACGGGTGAGATGGTCTATGCCACTCTGGCAGATAAGACCTTGATCAACTATAGGCTACAAAATAGCTTGAATAATACTACAGCACAGCTTGAGCTGGAGAGGGCATCCTCTCAAGCTAAAGACAACAGAATCAAGGCATTGGAGGAAATAATCATAGAGTTTGGGCATGATCCCAATGACGTTAAGGCAATACAAGAAGTCCTTAAACTGAGGGATGCAGATATAGCTGCAATAAAAAAGAAGATGAAGATTCCCCCAACTCTTCACCCACAAACAGATGAAGTTGCCCAGCAGAGGCAAGAAAAAGATGCAGCAGCATTATTAATGACTTTATACAAAGAGCTGATAGAGACACAGCAAAAGCTGCAGGACACAGAGACTACACTAGAAGCAGCGCTACAAAGGAGGGAAACAGGGCAATCTTCCAGGCCGCCCACAGAATCCATAGACCTCGAGGAGACACCTCAACATACCATCCCTCCGAAGCAACAGGCACCAGAGAACATTCCAGCCACCACAGCTCCAGCCACTACAGCACCTACAACTGAACAGGCTGAGAGCCTGGATATGCAAAAGCTAAGGCAAGAAATACAGGTACTAGAGTCTCAAATGTCAGAGCTCAATCAAGCCAAGGACAGCTTAGCAAAGGTGAATGAAAAATATGACAAGTCTAAGCAAAATGTAGCTGAGAGGGAGAGAGAAGTAAAAGCTCTGAAGAAAAAGATTGCAGAGCTAGAAAAGGAGCTCAATTTTGAGAAAGTTACAGCAAAGCTCAAACAAGTAATTTGGACTGCCATTGGACAATCAATAACTAACCAATGGGAGTACATTGATGCCATATATGAGGCAAGTGGACTCGTTGTTCAGGGCAAGAAAAAGAACTACTACAGAGCAAGAAACTTCTAGGAACATGGCAGATTGGCCCCCAGAATGATTGAAGTGCTCAACTATAGGACAAGTTCCCAGCTGGTAAAAATGGGAATTGGTAATAGGACTAAAACCATTTCTCTGATCAAAAGAGCCACAACAATGAAAAATTTAATCCAAACCCTGGACAGAAGAATCCAGGATATGCAAGCCGATATAAACAAGTTTCAGAATAGGTTCTTGGCCCTGCAGGACAGAGGACTCCCCAGCTTGCTAGAATCAGGGAAGTTACTCCCTCATGAAAAATATATAAAGAGGGTAAGTGCTTTTGCAGCAATTCAGATTGCTAAAACACCAGGAACATCTTCTGCAAGCCCAGTGACAGGGCAAATCCTTTTTGAGAAATTAGATAATTTGTTTTTTATCAGAAATGAAGTATCACATCTGTTTGATGAGCCCCCTCATTTCTACAAGTATACAGAAGCTGATGAGACCTTAGGGTCAATTTTGAAACATCAACTTCCTCCTCCAGATACATGGCAAGATTTAATAAAGTTACTTTTGAACCAAAGTTGAGGAGTTAAATCTTTTTCTTCGGCGAAAGGTTTATATTACATATACAGGTGGGCAAAAGCCATAACAGCAGGTATGAAGACGCTGAGCCAACTCAGCACAGGTACCCGACCGCAGCAACAGCATCAGCAAGCACAGGTGGCGGAGCCAAGAAGACACATAAAGTAACAGGTGCACAGCACTTTATTCTACAGTTATGATAAAGCCGCACCGCTGCCTCCGAAATGCAAAAAGGTCAAAACATTATCCTGACAGGAGTTAAAGGCTTTTAAGAGTCATTTACATTTGTAATAACTTCTCATCTACTCTCCATGTACAAGTGTAAGAGATATTTTCCTCTCAGATGACTCAATACCTGAGATATTTTATATGAAACCTCTATATATTCCCCCTCGCGTTTGTTTAGAGGGGTTGGACTCCGGATGTAAAAAAGCTCTCGTTTTCTCTTCTGCTACTCTCATGTTGTAAAGATTCAGACAGCTAATACAAAGAATGATGGGATTTTTCCAAATATTGTCTCTCATGATGGCTTGCTGGTGTGTGGCTTAAAGTTGCAGGATTCCTGTGTTTTCCATGGCTCAATAAGTTTTCTTGTTACCCTCTGTCATATGTATGTTTGTTATGCTTTCATTGTATCTTTCATCCTATCCATAGATTCAATATCTAAATGGCCAAGAAAAAGAATAGTTCCAGGGTTTAACCTTTGATTACCCTGAACTCAATCTTAGTCATTTTTTATGTTTTCCTCAGCTATAGTATTTAAAGACTGATTCTTAAGTGCCACCTTTAATACTATATCATATCAAGAACATGTTGTTTCAGGAATTCAAGAAATTGCTCCTAAATATTGACTTCTTTCACACCAGTCAGCTCAAGTAAAGAATTCTTAATTGCTCTTTGCTAAGTTGTTCCCCATTTCGCTCTCAATCTTTACAGTTTGTTTCACAGAATACATACAGGCCCTGTAGTTACATCCACACTTCAGTCAAGACCTCAAGGGAACAGCAGTCAAAGACCCCATTGCCCAATGGATTAGTTTCACCTGAAGACAGACTCTAAAAGCTATCAGAAGCATCCTCCCAACCAAACACAAAAACAACCAAAAATTCACTTCATAACTAGCCTAAACCTTCACTACAAACAGTGACAAACCTAACCGAGAGAGCCCTCTCCGACTACAGCTGGGCTAGAAGCTGTAGCCCAAAGATTGGTTAGTGGTTACCCCGGCCGTATTCCCTCAGGAGTCAAAGGGAACAACCTGGGTGTTAACAATATGAAGCACCGACCTCATGGACTTGTTACAAACACCAACTTGAAGCTCCTTGTATTTATGCAAACACCAACTTGCAGGAGTCACCGACCCCAAGCCTTCCCAAGATCCACTATAGATGGAATCGCCAACTTCCTGTATGTAGGCACCAACACACATTCAAATAGGAACTGAATGTCCTCTGTGATTTTGCAGCAACTCTGCTTGATAACAACTTTGAACTTTGCTCACTCTGCTGCACTTTGTAGCTCTCTGCAACTCTCTCAGTAGCCCTGTGATCAACTCAACAACAGTCACTCACAACCCTTTGATCTCTCCTCTCAATAATAGTCACTCTACTCTCTACCACTTTGCTCTCCACAATATACAATCTCCTCTTGACCTTGCTTCACACAACACAGACTCAACTCTCAGACTTCTACTCACAACATCTCACAGGCACCTTTGGCCTTCCATGCAACACACAAGCACTTCATCCTTAAACACAAAACATGCAACTATCAGTCTTTACACACATAGTATTGCTCTCGGGGTCTCTTTTCTTCATCTTAGGCACACTCGACCTTTACACACAGAACTAGCTCTTACCTAGCCTTTCACGGTGGTGCACTTACTTAGAGCTCTTTCCTCTTGGCTCTATGGCAAAAATATTGCTTTCCCCTACATTGCTCATTAGAGCTCCTGGGTTTTGTTCCTCTATTTTACTCCTCGATAGATGTTGTCACACTGTTCTCATTCAACACTGTGCGTTGTACCTTGGCATGGCCTTGCACTTTTTTGTATGCATCGGTCTTGGTCTCTACCACTGTATTCATTGAGAATGGGCACCTGATTGACAATTTCCTCCATATTGAGATTTAATTCTGAGTACACTACACACTCAAACTAGGCATAGTCCTCTCTGTCTACCACTCTTACATCACTGATGCTCTCCATGCTAAGAATTTAATCTTATTCCACCTGCACACCCCATTGAGATTCTCCATGCCCCTTCATGGCTTATAGAGCTTGTCAGTACTCCATCATGGCACCTTTGTACCTAGGCATGGTCTTTCTATGGACCATTGTCCTTGCCTTGTTCTCGTAGATCTTCAATAGTTGACCTTCACCCTGTGACACACCTCTGTTCTACATTCACTACTATAGTTGTCGACTCGTACGCCATCAATACACCTTTTTATTGTTTCATTATCATAGAATTCACACCATAATGTTATATCAAAGATTCCACATCGCCGCTTTTCAATGGTGCAATGTTACACATTGTCGATTGTCGTTCTCTGATATTCAAGCCACTTTTGATTAGCTCCTTGATGAATCTCAACCACAAGACTGGGTGCTGTGACCAAGCGCTAACCATATCAGAGCCCCCTTATCGATGATTTTCATCTATTGCACATATGTCAGCAACCACAGACCGTCGATTGCCAATCTTCGATTTCCTAGCTCCTTTCGCTTAGACTCTTACCACACATTTCTCACCATCGAATCGATGGCCATCAGCTTAGCCTTAAGGCATTGTTGATGGAGCTGGACCCGCCCACATGTCAGGGGATCTCCCCGGTAATAAGTCCCAACTAGACCTCAGACCGTTTGGAGTAGGAGTCCCAGCAGTGGGTAGTACAGTATCACCTTGACTGTGGTTGAGCATAGAGGTAAGGAAGATGTCCTTTTTGGAAGCAAGGGTGTGACCTTACAACAAGTCAAGGAGGGTGCATGAAAGGTTCTAACACACGGAAGGGAAGAAGAGTGTTCCCCTTAGAAGCTTGTGATAACACGTAGATTGAAAGGGAACACACGCACTGAATGACATCATGAGATGGAAAGCAGTATAGTCGACAATCCAAAGTGATGAGTTATACCAACAACACGCTTCGATAAGATGCATACAAACACATATGGAATAGTCCATACATACATGCGTAAATTACAACTACATACATCATTATAGTAACCGAGATAGCCAAACTACAATAACAGTATATGCATGAAACGTGATGACTATGTTATATTAAAAGAGTGAAAGATCCAATCATACATACAACCATGACAACCACTAGCCCTGATAGCTGAACATTGCAGTCACTGCCACCTTTTCCTCTAAAGATATGTACTAGCTCTGCATTGTGGAGAAGCCAAGGCTCGTTACAATACACTCCAAGCTTTCTCTAAGTTATACCTATCAGAAGCTTGGCTCCCAAAAGCCTGAACAATGATTTATGAGGCTATATATATATATATATATAAAAGGGTGGGGTGGCCCTTGATATTCCCCTTTGTGACTCTTAGCCTACCCTCATGACTCTTCAACTTACACATCACTGTGTACATTCTACTATTGACACTTGGTCTTTCACTTTACAACACGTTTACAATACATTCTGCAAATGTACCCATGTGAGACAAAAATGGGCTTGAGTAAGCCATACACAACATCGCTAAGACTCAGACAACTGTGGGAAGACTAACTCTTCGACATCCTCTTGGTGATTGATGGTAGCGAACTGATGCCAAGCTTGGTAGTCTGTTATGGTGTCCACGTACTCTGTGGTGACATCCTTGTAAAAGCAAACTCTTGCCCCTGTTGCATCTGGGTGCACTGATTTGGCACCTCTATCCAACTCGTCAAATAACATGTACATCATGGTCTTGAGTGCATCCAGACCAACAACATATTGGTGCATAGTGTTTGCACTCATCTGCAAGTCTGCACTGGTGGCTATGCGCATCAACTGATCGAAGTAAATGTCCTTCTCCAGTCGGACTTGGTTCTTTGATTTCGCCTCAGTGAATGTGCTAATGGATGGGATCGCATGTGTGTGCACAATGACATCCATGCTCTTGAACACTCGTGCATGTGAAGCCTGTAAGCTAATGATGCATTGTGGGAGTTCCTCATAATTCCAGATCTTACTCCAGATGTGTGCCTTCAACTCCACTGCCTTTGGCTTCATCATCTTTGGAAAGTTCAACAGGGCTCCCTTGTACCTCATTGTCCATATCTACATGTGATCGACAATAGTTTGTATGTTTATCAAGATGCATGCTCTCCTAGCACAACATTGCTACCAAATATTAAGATGAACAACTGACTTATGCATAGTGACAAACCTGAAATACAACTTCTGCATGATTGTCTCGAGAGACAATACTTCATCAAGTATCGCTTTCTTCAACTCTGCTCTGGTGGATGTTGTAACTTGCTCTCCTTCTTGCTTGGATGCTTGCAACTCCTTATCCATGCACTCGTTCTTAGCTATCAAGAATCTAACACTTGAGTTGGTGGCTTTGGCATATTCTTTTGTAGCATCGGTCAATGCAGCTGGATTTCTGCACACATCAGACATGATCACTCGTTCTTTAAACTGCACAAGAGATACATGGACATCCGGAGTGGGCACTCTGCACGACTGCACAAATCTGTGTTGTGACTCGTCGAAAGATATGTTGTGCACATCTGTTTCTAGATTGTCCTTAAGGATTTAAGTGTCTCCTTGTTCGCTTGGGACTTGCTCCACTCCTGGATCTCACGAAACTGGTGGAGTGACCTCTTGGTTCTTAGGCATGAATTCAATGTCCCGATCTTGCTCTGGCTGAATCACATCCATGTCCATCTATTCCAACATTCGTTCAATCTCCCGAGCAAAGTCTTGCTCCTGCGACTTCTCACCCTGTTTGCTATTTGCCAATTGTTTGGATGAATCAATAACCTGTATGGGCATAGTTTCATCAATGTGTGCATGATGTGGCTCCTGCTATTCCTATTCCTCCTGCGCTTCCTTCTCTCTTATGCACAACTCTTGTTCTTCCCTTAGTTGTTGCTTCAACTCCCGCAACTCCTTTTCTACCTGCTCCAACTTCTGCTTCTCCCTCTACCTTTGCGCGATCCTTTTGTCGCATTCTCACCTCTTTGCCTCAATCTCCAAAGTTTCTCTTAATACAAGTGGATTTTCTTTGAACTTGCAGCTTTGCTCCGCCTCTGCACTATCAAAAGCCTTCCTCTTGCCTTTGTCAAGCACAGGTCTATTGTTGCTGATGTTGTTGCTCTTTGAGATGTTGTTGCCTTCAACATTGCTAACCACTCTACAACCATTCTGACCGGTTCATTGAGCCTTGAGGAGTTGTGGTAGTATCTCCATGGGTCTTCCTTAGGCTAATGACATGCCCCGTGGTTCCAAGGATGATGCACTCTCGTACAGTGGTCTTCCACTAAGCGATGCGGGTCATATGGATTGAAACTTCTGGTGCCGAAGGTGAATCTCTTGAGTTCCTTCATCTCGGCCTCAACATGCTTGAGATTCTGGATCTTATACAACCCGATCCACAAAGGAAGAGCGGGCCAAGGTGCTTTCTTCTTCCTGTGCAGTCTTACTGACAACCCTGTCAAGATTTGTTATGCAACCTCTTGCATGACCAACTTATCCATGGAAAACTTCGTTAAAACATGCGGAGCCTTCTCTGCGTTGTACATCCGGATGAAGGTGCCAAGGGGTGAGGCATACCAATTTGGTATATTAACCAATGCCTCCATCATTGCTTATGACATGCAAGGCAGATCCTGCTCAAAGATCATCTTGTACACCAGGGTGACAAAGTGGTCTCATAGCTATATTATAACTCCACGAAAGCTGCACTTGGAGAACAACCTGCAATAGGTGTGCACAAAGGTTTATGAAGGTGTCCATGCCCAACCCAAGCTAGGGAACTGCTGACGGGCACATATTGCATGAACATGAAGAGATTTTCTAGCTGACTCTTGGGTGGATGTCGGGCATTTGTTACTTGCCCCTTCAGATGGAGAGCCAACATGTCATACCAATTGAAAGGTCTTCCTTTGTTTGCTAGCTAATCCAACAGAATCACCCAACTTTGTGAGAATGTTTCTATATTCTCTTGGCCATATAAGTGACACGTGAAGATGACCAAGAGCTGATAAGCCTTCCACAGTATCCTTGTCTTGTAAACTTGGTTGGGTGTTGTCCTGAACCTAGATGACTCTTTCACCCAGCTCTTTAAGATGTTCCTTGAGTTGGCACTGCTGCTGGGCCTGGTGAAGGGTGTATCCATTGTGACCACCAATTGGGGTAAGTGATACATATCTTGAAAGTTATATTCCCTAAAGGTAGCAAGTTTTGTTCCACTGACACTGCTCAACATCATTGTCTCTAGATCAGTGTGCGATACAATCCAGTGGATCATGTCCGCACATGGAAATGTGAGATACCTACATGCAATCCGGTACAAGCCAGACATGTGTATGTTGACATAGACTCTGTGGACCTCCAGATTCTCCTCAAAGGTGCAAATATGTCATTGATGTCCTGCCATTTGATCTTGATCTCCTTGTCTATGAACAACTTAGTGTCTTCATAGATGGGAAAGCTCATAGACATTTTCTCAACCACATCCCTAGTTGCACTCTCAATGGTTTCCTTTGACCCTGCTCTTTTGGAAGCCATTGTACCTATGTTGTTGAGAGAATGATGAACACTTGTGATACCTGGAAACAGAGCAACACTCATGGCAAGCAAACTATCAGATGAAAATCAAAAGCAACTTGAGGACTGACATGAAACACACTTGGGTGACTGACTGGAAGATTCATGTAATTTTCACTGGGAGGCCGGGAGACTAATTGCCAAAACTGCGTAGAACACAATCGAAATTTTCAGTGAGCTGACTGACTGTTGAAACTGTGCAGAGCACAATCTAGCTTGGCCTGCTGAGGACTGAAACTTCGCAATTTCAGTCAGCATGACTGCAACTCGGTAAAACTACATTGCGCAATTTTGAGGCCAACTGAGGCACTACTTCTGAGAATTGCGTAGAGCACACTCTGTGAGGCCAGTGTGAGGCAAACTCTATGCAATTTATGGGAGCAAGGGATGGCCTTCCATCCCAGAAATGCGTAGTGCAAGCCGGGCAAGGCAAGGTCCGGGCCAAGGCAGCTTAGACCCGTTGACGGGCTACTAAAGATAGTAAGGAACTGAATGCATGTGCGAAGATGAGTGCAAACACGAGTGAATGAACATGCATGAAATTGGTGAGTGCATGATTTAGTAAAACGGGAAAATCAACTGAGTGTGTGAAGCAAGTCGCCGCAACGATGACCGTTAGTGCAAAAACTATGTCATGCATGTGACAATAAGGAGATGCAATGGAAAACTTGAAACAATGCTTCTGCAAGATGACATGCATTAAAATGATAGCAAGTGTTCAATAAAACAAAGAAAACAACACTCATACAAACTGAAATACAAAAAGAAATAGAAAAGTAGCAAAAGACATGAAAAGCAGACTTACCTGGAAATAGCTAAGATGAGTGTGCTAAAATTTCCTAGATTTGCGTTGGGAATGCCAAAGCTCCAAGATCGAAGTGAAGAATGAGCTCTAAAGCGTCGAATAAATAGTTTTGACAAGATTGAGGATTATGATGCACATGCCACAAATCAAGGAAAAAGCGACACTTGGCGGGAGGTTTCTAAAACGACTTTTGCATGTAACCCCCAATTGCTAAAAATGGATCCCTAAAATCAAGAGATGCTTTTTTGTTTTTGCGGGAAAAAGTTTCCCATGCATGCAAGGCAAGATTGCTCAGTACTGGAGTGAACCAGTCAACTTGCGGGCACATGCAACGAACAACAAGCCTCTGGATGACTTTTGCGCAGTTTTTGGGCTAAGTGGCTCTGGCTTCCCCTCAGTGTCTGTGCAATTTTTGGAATGAAGCCAAGGTTTCCAACCAGAAATGCGCAAATTCTGAGAGAAAGCCCAATGATGGGCTGCTCTGCGCAATTTTCAAGCGGAAGGCAGTTTTCCTGCTCTGCGCATTTCTGGAGAGCAGTAGGCTGCCTTGATGCTCTGTGCAATTCTGGAGAGCAAGGTTGGTTTCCCTCTAGTTCTGCACAATTCTCCAAGCGAGTACAAGAGCTAGTTGAAGACCAAGTCACGAGATGTAAGCTTGTGGGTGAAAGGTAAACAAGTTAGCAAACACACACTGATAAGCCAAGAAACTCAACTGAAGGCATATGTACCTGGGCGGTGCAAGACATGCTGCTAAGGATGGTTATTAGGGAGGCTCCAAAATGAAGCTAAAGAAAAATTTTGGAGGATGGTTTTAGCCGCTACAACATTGGCGACACACTGGTAGAACTCCAACTCTCTAAATGGACCTTGTTTTGTGAAAAGCGAGTCTAACTCCTCCGGAAGTATTGCTCGATTCTCTGATCATCATGGTTTCCACACTAGCTTGAGTGAAATATGTAGCACCTACCCTGCTTTTGATCGGTCAGAACACATTCCAAGCCAATTCAACTTAGTTGTTTTGATTGGGGATGAGAGGTATATTGGTGCACAAGTAATATATCTGTTAAAGCTTAAGTTTCATCTCTACTGTTGCTTCGTTGCTAGCAGGCTTGGACAGTACCCCGACGAAGTCATGCAAGAACACAAGCATTGCTCTGCTGCCAGCGAGCCTGGTTAGTACCTCAGCGGAATTACTTACATCACCTCTCTGCGAAGGAAGCCTTTCTCTTCTTTCACCTTATTCATTTTTTTTCAAAATTTTCATATTTTCATTTTTCAAAGAACTCTGTATAGGTACTTATTTATTTCAGAGACGGAAGAGGGATCCTAACTTATTGAGAGCCGAAGAGGTTGTTCCTTCATAGAAGTATGTTATATATACCTCTGACATACTTGTTAAGGTTTCCCCTCTGACCTTACTATAATTGACTGAGTTGACAAGGGTTAACCCAAAAACAACCAACTAGAGTAGGTGGTATTAGTTAGTGCAAGTGTTGTGTTTTCACCAAGATTCACTTCGAACAGAACATATTTTCCATTGGTGTATCATTGACTGAAGACAACAAGTTCTACATAAAGAGAGAGGACAATAGATAACCAAATGCCAATAGCTGTACAAGTCCTCTTGTACTTTGCCCTGCTTGTCTTAAGATTCACACATGGTTTCATGCGAAACTAACCTACAAACATGAACAATCAAACAAAACAACAAAGCAAATAGTAGAAGAAAATGCGAAAGAAAAGCAAGTAAGCAAAGCAGGCAAGCAAGAAAAGAAAGAAAGAAAAAAAGAAATAAAACATGCATGCAAGCAAACAAGACATAAAGAAAACACTACTCCTACCCCTAAGCTAATGATGCATGGGTTTGCTCACGTGAAGTGATATTTCCAATGCAACATCCGACGAATTTGTTGACCCATGTTCGTGAAGGCCTGGTTCGTGAAAAACACAGTCAAGCGAACTGGCAAACATGAAAGATATAACAATGAAGATCCACACACACCGAGTTTAAACACGTCCACAGAAAATAAAAGCATGAAAGCACAAGACAAGCACTTTGTGGACCTACCATGGTGTTGTGACAAACTGTGCATAGATGATAAACATCCACACTCTCTTGACTATGACATAAAAGCAAACATGAGAAAGAGAGACAACTTACACCTTGCAAGTATGTTTGTTGTATATGATTCCTCTAATGCATGAGCGATGGGATCATGTGATTCAGGTGAAGGAAGCGAAATCTATGTGTTGGATTGATCTTAAATGCATACAGATGAGTGATGAGGAGCCTTGGGTAGTTCAACAATTTCTGATCAGAAGTGAAACTAACCTCAGGACAACGAGAGCCTGACATAACTATCAACTCAGGCTTAAGTGCCTCGATATCCTGCAGGGTTTCGACTTCATCGACAGATAGATCATCATAAACAAGTGGCTTTGAAAGGTCAACATCGATTGAAACAACATCATGATCAAATATAGGAGTAAAGAAATCACGAAAACTACGATCAGAAAAATAAATGAGTTCATCGGCATCCTCATGATCTGATGAATCAAACAGAGGGGTAGATTAGAAGCAAGAATGTTTACCCTTTGTGTTTTCGGGAAAAGTAGATGAAAAATCAAGTGTATTTTCAATGAAAGATTTGCCCTCTTCGTTGTCGAATGATGGACTGACATTAGGTGTGTTTTGCAAATGATCAGAAGTAGATGCATTTGTGGATGGATTTACAAAAGAAAAATTAGAGATAGAAGAATCACCAAAGATGTCAGGAAAAAACGGAGGAGGCGCAGATAGAAGGAAGTCATCCTTCACTGCGGGTTCTTGCTCAGATTCCCAGTCATACTCATTGCAAATGAGACACAAGTTGGTTGTGTGTTAGGTTTCTATACCAATAGGAGTCATAATTTTGATTGAATAAGGTTAAGCCTTGTAATATTATTGTTGACACCTAATCTTCATGATTGGGAATTTTATGTAAATAAAATAAATTGGGAAGGTGAACAGTCATCGGGAGATGAACTGAACAATCACTCCCTATTGTATATAATAATGGGTTACCTATGGAATAATACATGAATCAGTTTTCTGCCAAACTGGAGTTACTCCTGGTCTGCTATGGTATCAGAGCCAATTCTCAAAATAGTTGTAACTCCCTTCATTTCTGCTACTATGGGTTGTATGCTGGTCTGAGCACTATCCACTGAGCGTCGTCCTCTGTCGTTCTGACCTGAGCTCTGTCCTCAAACGCCTCTGTTGTTCTGTCCACTGAGCGCTATCTTCAACGCCTCTGTCCTCACTTCTCAAGTTTTTCGTTGTGATACCGGTCTGCCTTACCGTTTTTTTTTTTTGAAAACCATAGGCCACCGTGGAAGCGGAGCATCGAATCCGGCGGATACTTCTTGCAAAGTTATTCAATTTTCGGCCTTCTTGCAAAGAGGTATTCATTTTTCAATTTTTTTTTCATTGAAAGGAATATGATGGACGCTCTCCAGCTGCAGTCAAACTCCAGTTCTCCAAGCGATTCAAACTGAATGAGTATTAACGCTGTATGGTATTAACGTTGAATGTGTATTAATGTTGAAACGTTGTATGGTATTGAGTTGTGTGCTGTTCAAATGATATTTGAAACGTTGTATGTGCGGTTGAAACGGTCCAGCGTATATATATATGGTATTGAACTCTGCGGTTTTGCTATTTTGCTCGTTTGTCTATGGTCTGATACAACACTCTGCGGTTTTATTTTACTGGCAAACACTTCTTGCTCTATTAGTTCTGCCCCTCAGGCCATTTCTCGTCAAGATTGAGGAGAGAACGCGAGTCTGCACCTGATTGCCACCATTTTGAGGGCCTTGCACACTATTTGCTTTGTGTTTGTGGAGTCTCCAAAGATGGCACTTTTAAGTTTTCCGGGGTCTTATTTTTCAACTTTTTAAGCTGCGTTTCTCTCACATTGCGGGCAGGTTTTGATTGCTTGAATACCTCAGGATCACAAGAGCCAAGTTTCTTGAAGTATTTTGCAGTAAAAATTTGAGCCAAATTTTGCGAAAGAACGATATATTTAGCGGAGGTAGATGTCGTCCAAGTGAGGTTTTGAATGAAGTTTAAGAAGGGGATGTCAGTGGGTGAGCCTGGTAGAGATATGATGAAATGAAAGAGACAGAGGAATAGTAGTGGGATGGAGCGCAACACTAGTATTAGCACCAGCAAAACTTTCTCTGAGTCTTATTTTTGTGAACGACTATGAACCGAGACCTCATTCACAACAGCCGCATAGTCACAAGTTTTGTGGAGATGAATAGTTTTGCCTGGTATCAATGCGCTGGTTTTTTTCATTCAAATCATTTGAATGGTAATGTTACCCTACTGCGTCGTAAAGTTAAAGCATTAAAATGATATGTAATATATAAATATATTACATTTTAAAACATTGAAGTGATATGTACATGATATTTCAATGAAATGATGATGTTTTTATCAAACATTGGAGGGATTTGAAGAAACATAGTGCATAAAGTATTTTTTTTATCAGCAGAAGTAATTTTTTACATAATGCATTCAATTATTTCTATGGTAGGAATAGTTCTCACTGGCAAGGAGAACTATCCTGATTGGTCCCAGATGATACAACACACCCTCATCTTCAATGAGTTGTGGAAATGAGTGTGTGTCGGAGAAGGAGACAGTGACCCAGAAAAGCCTA
>APFE030445868.1:0-51324 GCA_000404065.3 Pinus taeda
CCTTACTTCATCAGTAATATTGGTAAATGATGGGTGGAAGATTTGCCCATTCAAGGCACTAATATGTTCCTTCTACAGTAGAGACTAAAACACATCAAACTCAGGCTTAAAGAACGGAACAAAAAGGAGTTTGGAAATATTTTCAAATCTAAAAGAGAGGTTAAACAGAAACTACAAGGAATCAATCAGATCCTTATCACAGATGGCTTTACCGAGGAAAGAAAAATGCAAGCTAACTCTCTTCAACACGAATGGGAAGACAGATTCCGGCAAGAGGAGATCTTCTGGAGACAAAAATCGAGAGTGCAATGGCTTAAAGAAGGGGACAGAAACACAAAGTTTTTTCACATGTCAACCATGGATCACAGGTCACATAATAGGATTTCAAAACTCAAAGGCACTCAAGGGAAAGATCTCAGCACCCATAAAGAAATGGAATGTTCTCTGGTAAAACATTTCCAAAGCATAGCAGAGGAGCCTCTCATAAACAGATCACAATTTATCAACAACTTCACAAAGTACATTCCAAAGCTTGTAACCAGGGAAGACAATTACAATCTTAATAGGCCAGTGACTGAAGAGGAAGTTAATGAAGTCATCAAAGAAATGAAAAATGGGAAAGATCTAGGACCGAATGGGTTCAATGTTGACTTCTTCAAAGCATGCTGGGAAATAGTCAAACAAGATATCCTTGAAGTTGTGGAGGACTCAAGAAGATCCAAAACCGTTTTGAGGGCACTCAATGCTTCTTTCATAGCTTTGATTCCAAAGGAGGATAAAGCTATGACACTAGATAGATTCAGACCCATAGCTTTATGCAATGTGGTGTACAAAATTATTTCCAAAGTAATTGCAAATAGACTCAAGCCCCTACTTCCAACGCTTGTGTCTGAGGAGAAAAGTAGTTATGTGGAAGGAAGGCAAATTCTAAACAACATCATTCAAGCTCACGAGGTTGTTCATTCTCTTAAGAGCAATAAGCAAGCGGGTATGATCATATAGCTTGACCTAGCGAAAGCTTATGACAAGCTAAACTGGTCATACATAAGGGAAGTACTAATAGTGTACGGCTTCAACCACAACTGGATAAGATGGGTAATGGCCCTTGTTACTACAGTTAATTTTTCAATCATGCTTAATGGCTCTCCATCCAGAGCCTTTAAGCCTTTGAGAGGCCTTCGACAAGGAGATCTTCTCTCCCCCTTCCTCTTTATTCTCGTGATGGAAGGATTAGGCAGAGCAATTAAATCCGTCAATATAGAAGGAAGAATCCATGGTCTCAAACTCACCTCGAATGGGGATGCCTGGACACATCAACAATTTGTGGATGACACTATGTTGCAGGGTACACCCATGGTCAAGGAAGCTAAAGCATTCAAACAAACCCTGAACGGCTTTGCTATGGCCACTGGTACATAGGTAAGCCTCACCAAATCAAAACATTTCTTTTTTAATACTGACATTGCTATTCAGAGAAACCTCTCCATAATTCTCGACTTTCAAAGAGATCAGTTACCATCCAAATATCTGGGAATACCTCTCACTGATAAACCTATGAGCAAGGAAGTTTGGGAGCCTATGACTAATAAACTACAGGATAAAATCGAGAAATGGACAAGCAGGTCTTTGAATTTAGAAGGACGGCTAGTGCTTACAAAGGATGTCCTACAAACTATTCCCACCTTCAAGTTTTCATCTCTTCCTGCCCCTAAAGGAGTTTTGCAACTCATCAGCAATATTTAAGGAGATTTTCTTTGTGGCAAAGGGGAAGAGAAAAAAAATGGGCTTTGGTAGCTTGGGATAAGCTCTGTAAACCTAAGAACCATGGGGGTCTAGGACTTCATGACCCTGAAACCCTTAGCAAATTCTTGGGGGAAAAGCTTTGGTGGAGATGGCTAAAGGAGTCGGCAACCGACCTTGTCGCCCCCAACTAGGTGCCTTCAGCCGTATAACCAATGCCATATAGTTAATGGATGGGATTTTGTCTTTTGCGTTATTACATATTCGAATATGAACCTGATTTCTTTATTTGCACAGACCAATCGACCAGGATAAGAAAGGAAGTATTCATCCACGAACGGGCCAAGCTCTGGAAACAAAAGTATGCAAACAATTGGCAAGAAAGGGATCATATTCAGATGTCTGGGCACATTAAGGGCTCCCACATTTGGAACAATGCTTGGGAGAATAGAGCCATAGTTTAGAAGCATAATTTCTAGGAGATCAAAGATGGAAACCTAGCATCGTTTTGGGAGGATAACTGGTAGCAGGGACCTAACTTGTGTAGAGAAGAATTAGCCAACCTTAAGAACGATACTGACAATAAAGCTTTACTCAGGGTAAGCAATTTCTGGGATCAAACAAGATACAAGGATAAATGGAGAACATGGAAGAACTTGGGATACAGTGAAGAGACCCCTTTGAAGGCCCAAGAAAAAGCTCTTGCAGTCATCTTGGAACAAAGAAAGATTTTAACATCTACATTGGCTGACCAACTAAGATGGGGAAGAAACAATGAAGGCAACTTCAACCTCAAAGAAGCCAAAAGAATTGGCATTGGTCTTGACTTTCCAAACCCTGATAAGATATGGAAGGACCTATGCCAGAACTTGCACTGGATGAAAATTAAACTGTTCATGTGGTTGGTGCATCATAAAAAGATTCTGACTTGGGAAAATCTTCGAAAAAGAGGTTTAGTTGGTCCATCTAGATGCTAGTTGTGTGGTCTACAAGAAGAAACGATGGATCACCTACTCAACCTCTGCCCATTCACTTCTACCTTGTGGAATTGGGTAGCCTCAATCTTCAGGCAAACTGACAAGGACGCATCCAACATTACTGGCACTTTAAAGAATTGGCGGAAATATTTCTCAGAAAATGAAATAGTCAACAAATCCTGGACTCTGACTCCAAGTTTTTTGAGCTCGAATGTCTGGAAAGAACGCAATAACAGGATTTTCAAGAACATAATTGGCTCAACACAAAGCATCATAGCTCAGATTATAAGACAGCTCAAAGAAATTGTAAGTACCTGTCTAAAGAAACCCCTCGAAAACCCTCCTCTAAACTAGGATGCACATTTACTTTTGCAATTGGGTCTCCAGTTGCCGATCCCCCAAGGTATAAGCAAGAGCGCAAGCTATACAACAGCAGGTAAGGAATTTTGGCAACCTCCTCCACATGGTTTTCTGAAATTCAATATAGATGGAGCCTCTAAAGGAAACCCTGGAGTGTATGGTTATGGCGAAGTCATAAGACATGAGAAGGGATACATACAAGTGATCTTTCATAGTCATTTGGGGAATGCCACTAATAATATGGTAGAACTCATGGCCTTAGAGAAATGCCTAGAAATCTTGATTAAGTCATATTTACACAATGCTATTGTAGAAGCAGACTCTAAATTGATAATTAATTCGGTCAAGAAAATATGCAATCGTACAGCACCAGAAAAAGTGTCAAAACACTGGCGGTTATTGTAGGTCTATCAACGTATACAATCCTACCTGAGAGCCTTGAGAACACTCCAATTTGTTCACGTACGTAGAACAGCGAACAGATTAGCGGATCACTTGGTGAATGAAGGAGTTCTCTGTACAAAAAGTAATAGAAGATATACTTGGGCATTGACACCCTCAAGGACATTGCGCGAGGACTGTCACAGACAAGTGACCATAGACAGGGAGTATGCTCAGAACATGTAAATTCAGCAGTTAGGGACTGATGGAAATAGTGAAAAATGGACCAAGCGCAAGGGGTAAACAACGGGCTAGTTGGCAGGCAGACAACCATAGATTGCCTTGAACTCCACCATCCTATGGATTTTGGGCAGAAAACCACACAGGGGTTGAATCTTCAAATAGACTTGAAAAACATTAGTGTGGTGATTTATGATACTCATCGGGTCCGAAAAATAAATTATTGCGTGGGCAAGTTACTGACCCGAAACTAGCTCTGGACTGTCGGATCTCCAAGGATGGGATCGCACAGTGTTCGGGGTGAAAAGATGATCGATGGTTATTCCTCAAATAGACCTGAAAAAATTATAGAGAGGTGGTTTTGTTTCTCATTGGGTCCGTAAGTTAAAGTATCGAGTGGGCAAGTTGATAGCCCGAAAGAGATATTGACCGCTGGATCTCAGAGGGTAGGATCGCACGGTGTTCGGGGTGAAAATATGATCGAAGGTTAATTCCCAAGCAGACCCGAAAAATATATAGAGTGGCGTTTTAGTTTCTCATCATGTCCGTAAGACAAATTAAAGAGTGGGCAAGTTGATGGCCCGAAATTACTTTTTGACCGTCGGATCTCCAAAGGTAGGATCGCACGGTTGGTAGGTTGTAAAGATGATCAAAGGTTAAGGAGAATGCATTGTAGGCCTTCGATTATGTCGACCCTCGACATCAAGAACTTAAGGGTTCGTTGATGAGCGAGATTTTGACATCGAGAGCTTACGGGTTCGTTGATGAGTGAGACTTTCAGCATCAAGAGCTTAAGGGTTCGTGTGCGCTAGTTATCCAGAGCGCCACTCTGAGGATGATTAGATAGACGGGGCAGTTTCTATGTACTCTCTAGTGGACAGATTGTTTTGACAACAATCTTGATGTAGTTTTGGTGAGTCAACCCAGTGGTCTTTTGAGTGGTTCACAGAGCTGGTTTTGTTGTTGTACAATATGTATTTTCTCTTGACTAATGGAAGGTTCCACTCTTACTTGATCAAAAAAAAGAAATCAAAATTGGAGTTTTTATTCTCATGATTCATTGTTGAAAGAGAAAATCATGAGAAGATTTTGATTTGACATATTAACTCCAAATTCTTCTCTTCCAATTCCACGCTTGCTTGATAACACCATGAACCACCTTCAAATCTTGCACATCATTGGAGTGTTATAACCAGAGTTGACTTCTGGTTTGACCATCCTTGAACGAGGTGACTAGCCAGATCTCTATGATAGGTGGATGTCCATGTATTAATCATTTCCATCTACCTGCATCCTTTATGCATTCTCCAATGCATCAAAACCTGTCTAACCATGGAGGTGGTTGTAGAATCTTCGATTCGCTGTATAATGAGTGTCATTCGATAGCTATAGGAATGTTTTGATTAAATTTCATAAAGAAATAGTAGGTTATAAACCATGAATTATTGATACCTTTTATGATGTTTGTGCATAACTGAAGTGACCTTCCAACTTGAAATGTAGCAAAATGTTATGAAATTTTAACTTGAAATGTAGCAAAATGTTATGAAAAGGATGAAAAGGAAAGCAAAAAGGGTTATAAAAAAGATGACAATTTTGGACTCCAACAACAACCCTCAAGTCCATGTTACCGAACCAATCACCTATCCAAATGGATGCGGAGTGTATAACTCCTACAATCAATTTCATCTTCGAATTAACCATCTTTTACCAACTCTCATCCATATATAGAACACAACAAAGAGACTTCATTGTCTTCTCATTGATGAAACTATGGGTTGCACCAATATCCACAAGCATAGCACTTTCTTCCCCAATATTATTTCATGTATGAACTAAAGGCCCAACTTGTCTGCATTCTTTCAAAACACTTCATCTTCTTGCTTTGTTTTTTGCATGAAAGCTACAAGAACACTGAAAACCTCAAGAATGTATCCTAAATCTAGTTTGGGTGGGACTTCTTCCAAAACAAGTGGGGTCTCCTTTCTTGGTGTTTGCAAGACTTCCCCATCCTATAATTGGATGAACCTCTCCTTCAACAAATAGTCCCTTATATCATACACTTTGGAGCATAATAAACATTCCAACTTCATCTCTCAATTCTTCCTTATTGACAGATCTCTCTATGAGCAACTTCCCTCAAATAATTCATTGTCTAGTACAACTACATCCTTACTTGGCTCGATCAACTTGCCTCTCAATGGAAACTTATTCACATAATCATTCTCATAAATAAAAAAAGAACATATAGGCCTCTTAAGTTTTTGGGGGTACTGATGGGGTTGGTTTCATGGCAACAACTCCATCATCATCCGACAGCAAACCTTGTGATACTCCCAAAGTACTGGAATTTACTTCATATCGATCCCCTGGATTCCCTCCAAGAAGTCAAACGTTGTTTGAATTCATTATAAGAATTTTTTAAAGTTCTCTTATGAACATGTGTGGCACCTAATCTCTTCAATTGTCATATTTTACTTTGTGGAAAAGGTCCCTGTCTTGGCTATGTCTACCTAGAAAGTATCAGGATCGGCCAACATCTTGGTCACTTCCTCATCCCACAAAATCCATTGTGCAATTTTCTAATGCATCTGGGCCAGGGTTCGTTCTATGGCCTCAAAATTTTCCTTCCATCTTCCATCGTCACAAAATGTGCCACTCTACATAGTTGATCTCTCTCATCAATCTTGGCTAATCAAATGGTTGAACAATAACATCGTTTTTCACATGTGATTATCTATCATGATTTTCATGATCCTAGGATAACCCACATCGACATGAGCATACTGTGGACTTTTGAGGTGTGTGACATCAACATCTTTCCAATCGAAGGCAAGACCAACATGGCCATAATCAACTTGGATTGTGCCTCTTAAACTCTCTCCTTCTTGTTTAGTTAAGTCTTGTTCCACAATTATGTTTATAACTTAACCAAAGCCATGTTCATTATACATCCAAGATGACCTACTCACCCAGCTATAAATCTCTACCCTACAACAAGTTCATGTGGTCATGCAACTCGATTGTTGTGCAATACCAAATTTATGTGCCACAGTCCTAAGGGCCTTAAATCCTCCACAACTCTAAGTGGTTTCCAGAATTAGCAACCCTTCAATCAGTAAACTTGGATCCCCAAGGTCACCAATTGTAATGTCACGATGGAAACCTTACATTGAGTCTCCAAAATCTACTTGAGTCGGTGCCTCCATCCCCCATAAGAAACCTCAAATTCTCCATGGAAACATTTAATCAATCACAACATGTTGCAACCATCCACACTACCATCTACCCAAAGTGGCTATGCAATCCAACTATTTGTTTCCCCAAAAGGATGTCCCCTTCCTAGCTTTGTCTACAATGCCTCAAGTTGTTGTTGTCATTGTGTTGACAATATTTTCCTATCGCAATCAATATTACCATTGTTGCAACTCCACCAAATTTTCTAAGTACTTAACTGTCGTGACTCCTTTTGATCCCATACTCCAACTAACTCTACCATGTCTCCACACATTATTGATCCCCAAATCCTAGACTTGTTGGGTAGCTAATTTGACCATCCATGCATTCCTTGAAAATTCATTTCCCCATTCCATCCTCAGTCATTTCTTATCTCACTCCATTCACTTCATCCAACCTCAAAAACTATTGTGGCCACTATCCAAACCCCATTAAGAAGTTCCTCCATAGTGTCCAAGTATTGTGCCTCTGAATCGTTGGATGAGTACTCATTACTTTGGCCTACAATGCTATATGGTTGCATAATGTCTTGAACTAAGGCACCCACACCCTATTGTCTTGTGAAGCCCCTCAAAAATGAAGTTTGTCTGCCAATTCCACTATCAATGCCATACCCAAGTCTCATGAAGAGATCTAAAACTTGTTACATTGTTATCTCCACATGTCTCAACAAGTCCATCACAACCCCAAGAGGACTCATAGTAACTTGGGATATTGCATATGGGATATATTCTTGGAGGTATTTTGATTTTTAAAGAGTTACGAGGTAAGGAGGTGTTTTCATAAATACAATCTATTATATTTTAAAAGATTATTGTCACTTCCAAGATGACATGGATGATGTAGGAGGTCTCTTGTTAAAGTTTGTGTTTTGGTTAATATTTATGTGTCTGATGTTTTATTTTGGACATTTTGCTTCTTTCTTACTAGTAAGAGGTGTATGAACATGTTGGTACATAATATTGATAATTATGGCTAAATGTCATAAGTGTGTACCTTATACCTACAATGCTCTATATAAGCTAGCTAGGCTATGCATATTTTGATTTCTACTTGAAATAGAAAATATATAGATTTTTTTCTCCAATTAATTTAGAAAGGAAGAAAGAAAAGTTGCCTTGTGTGTGTGGGTGGGGGAGGCGGAGAGGAGGGTGTGGGTATGGATGGGCATGTTAGGGTTCTAACTCCCCTAGTTAGGGGAATATGATGTTACTTAATGTATTATGGGAATTTTTAGTGAATTTGGGCCCACGAGGTAGTAAAGTGCAAAATCAATAAATGTAAGTTGACCTCATTAAAGGAGGCTCATTAATGGAGGTCTATTAGGTGGTTAAATTTTGGGTTAGTTCGAAAACTATATTTAATAATAAGAGTTATGTAATCAATGGCGAAGCAAATATTATTGTATTTGTGGCTCTGCTTAGTTGGAGGTTCCCCCCAGTAAGTGAACATTGATTTATATTCTAAATATCAGTAAAGTGTTGCTTACTATTGTCATTTCCATACTTTGTTATGTTTATGTGTTTTCCATAATTAAATTGTGGTCTATCTTGCAATGAATATTTTGCATCAACTATTAAGGAATACCACAATGTCAAGTTTATATATCACATCAACGTTAATTCATGTGGATTGTAACCTTCCTTCAATTAATTAGATAAATGGGTGCTTGATCTCACCATCCTTTTCTATTATTATGGATGGCTTAGTAACAACCTTATTCAAGCCACTTAGACGACTTAGATAGCATTGTCTCTTGTCTCCACTACTTTTCCTTTGGTTGTAGATGTCTTAAGTAGGTTTTTTGTATACTTAAGAGTAAGAAGAGGCATAGAGGGTATAAAAATGGGAAGATGGCATATACTAACCCATTTTCTTTTTGTAAATGATGTACTGTTTGGAAATGGTACAATTGGTAGTGCAAGAAAAATCAAGAGATTCTAGGGATATATATGAAAGCAACATGCATGCAAATAAATGTACAAAATTCATCTTTTGTGCTACATTTGATTCTAGACGATCAATGCAAAGTTCTCAAAATCATTCTCTAGAGATTTCGTTTTAAAAGGGGATAAAATAACTTGGTTTCAATCTTAAAACTGATGAGTATGATTTCATGACTGATATTGTTATATACTAAGACAAAAAATACAATGGAGGTCTGGTGCAATAAATTATCATTTTTTGGGGGTCAGGGGGAAGAACCTTTATAAAATTTATTGTTTAAGGTAAACCCAATATTCCAAAGCATGTGTGTGTGTGTGTGTGTGTGTGTGTGTGTGTGTGTGTGTTAGGAACTATAAAAGGACAAGGAAGAAAATATTTGATTTTCTATGGAGAGGGAGAAAAGGAAAGAGATGATGTAGCATAGATCAATTGGTGGAGACTCTCCAAACCTAAGAAACTTGCGGATGGGAACTTAAGAACATCCATTTATTTGGACATATATAACATCTAAGAGCCTATAGAGGTTCTTCAAGGGATTATGAGCTTGAAAGGAATGGATAAGGAACTAAAAATGCAACAAAATTGTTGAATAATGTGCAAAACTCTAGTTGAAACCTTCCCTCTAATAAGATCCTTGTTGGTTGGGATGATTGTAGATATCAAGAAGTTGAGAGTGGGTAGAGATTTGTGAGTGGTGGCAAAGTGAAAGTTTCAATTAGATCTTCCAGAACATCTTCATGGTTTGAATATCAACTCCTTTGGTAAAGTTTCATCATTTGTTAAAGCTATTCCTTAGACAAAAATTATGGAAGTCAACAGAGGAGTTGGGATTGGTAGTGTTCTAGGCATAAGAATGCACTTCATATAAATAATGCTATTATGCTAAAGATAGGAGAGGATGAACTTCTTTGGGTATCCTTCTTTGTTTGCAAATAATGTTAGATTTGAAAAAGAATAGTTGTGGCAATCAATATGGAATCTCAAAGGTGTCATGAAGGCTCAATTATTCTTTTGGTTAGACCTCTTGAACATGGTGCCCACTTGGAATATAGTACCAAAGAGGGCCAAAGAGAGACCTAACATATGCATGTTGTGCAAATATCATGAGTTGAACATTGCTCATCTATTAGTTGGAAGTCATTTTTCCAAGGGGATATAGACAACTACAATATTGTTGAATGAAGCACGTACATGGGAAGGGGACTCTTTGTTGGCAACTTTCAAAACTTGGTTCAAGGGTCAAAAGTAAATGAATTTAGAGATTCTCCCATTTTTGCTAGTTAGACCACTTACTACTTAAGGAATGAGAATCTCTCAAAATATTGCCTCTACTCCTAACAAGTATTATAAAAGTGCAATTTTACTTTGAGGAATATAAAGACAACATTAAGGAGATGACCCAATGCCAAATTGATTCCTTAGTGATTAATGAATCTTTCCCATGGGGATTCTTTAAAGTGCTTCTCAAGATGATCCTAGGAAATGCAAAGCAAGGGGATGTCTTTATTTCAAATCTTTTCACTTCATCACTTTTTCATTAGGTCTCACAAAAAGCCTAATAATTGGGTTGAGTCATCAGCATTGGCAGCACTCTTAAGAATTACAATCAAGGGAATGTGGGAAATCTTCAAATCTATGGACATTCCTAACTCAAAGTGGACCTATTAAATTGTAAGTCCTCCTTGGAAAATTTACGTCTCCAAATAGTGATAGAACATATCTCAACTATGAGGTGAAGTTTCCACTTGGTTTCTTTCTCTCATATCTTCCATGAGCATAATACAAAGGGTTACATACTACATATCTCAGCTATGAGGTGAAGTTTCCACATATCTCAGCTATGAGGTGAAGTTTCCACTTGGTTTCTTTCTCTCATATCTTCCATGAGCATAATACAAAGGGTTACATACTATTCAAAGTTATGGTACCATTAGAGGGAAGGACGATAAAGATACAAGGACTTTTCCACTATCACACCTCCTTGGAATTTTTTTTTCAGATTTTATTGAATGTTTTAATTTTATCATGTTAGCTCATTTTGTCAAGTATAAGATTTGGATTCATTTGGGGTATTACTTTTGTGTTTATTAAGATGTGACTCTAATTCCAGATATGTAACTACTTTTACATTCCAAGGCCAAGGTAGATGAGGCTATTTTCTGTAGTTATTGATATCTTTTTTTATTAAGTAGCACATTCCAATCCAATGGTAAGATCCTATGGGCTGGTCAACGATGCTTTGTGCCTTAGCATAAACACTGAATATAATGTAACTTTCAATATATTATATATTTTTTTATGTTGGAAAAAGGATATTACATAATTTCCTCATATATCTATACCATCCAAGCATACTAATATCTTTTTCCTGTTGGAGATACATAATTTGCTATTTTTGTCTTTACCATCCACGCTTCCAGTAATTATGTTTGGTCTAGTTATAATATCTGTCAGATTATTTGTGTTGTTATATAGCTAGTTAAAGTTCAAATATTCAATTCTTCAATTAGATGTATAGACTAGTTTCAAAGAAGAAAATAAATAATTGCCTTATTCAAGTCTTCACCATTCCAACCTTTAATTGTGTTTTCCTTACATCCAACCAATTCAATGTTTATCATATTATTTACCAATTCAATGTTTATCATATTATTTTTATTGCCATGCAGTTCAGTTAAAGTACATATTTTTTCTGTGAACATAATCATGGATTTATATATAAAGAGTTATTGCTTTAAGTCTTTTTGTGATCTAGAGTTTTCATTATTAGTAGTATAAATCCTTACTTTTCACCTTGACTGATAAGGTTAAAAAAAACATGCGAGAAAGGAAAAAGGAAAGGTAGTTGCAGTGGTTCATAGCATAGTGGCAGTACTGTTCATTAAAATAAAGAGTGTATATAGAGAGAGGACAAAAACAAAAAAAACACTTATGAGTGAGAAACATAGTTGATAACTGCAGTAGTGAATGAGTGAGCAAAAGAGTTGGTGATTGCAGTACTGAATAGTCCCATGCTCGGTGAGATGGTGGTCGTAGTAGTCATGTTAATGAGATATGAAATATCCAACCAGGAAAGCAGTATTTGTATATGGCAAAACCATACCAGCATTCTTTTTTTGCTTTCATCATAGAATGAATGAACACTTTACTTACTTGTAGGCTTAGATGTAAGCAGATATCTCAGAGATAGTCATCACATAGAACAATAAAATTTATATAGATGGTCCTTAGTGAGAATTCCCTCACAAATGGCCTTCTAGGAAAACAACCTTGCAAACAGAAAGGATTATAAAAGTAGACACTTGGTCAGAAAAACATTTGTATTTCCAGCCTGCTGATACAAATCCCCTCAAACTCACCCACCCAACTCTAATATCATTTTATTAGTTCATATAGTAGTTAAAATGTACACATTCTAAGCCCACCACACAACCTGATGGCATACATTGCCAGAGAAATACAATGCAATGAGCCTCAAGGAATAAAGGAATTCCTTCAAACTTTTCCATGCAAAGTTATCCTCTCGTCCAACAGCCTGGACTGAATGTATTTCTAACATACAATAAATAGTATAATCTCCTTAATTTTCAACATGCTAACTTCTTTTTAACTTTATTTTAAGCTAGGGAAACTCATGGCTTGATTATATCTCTGTGCTTTATTAGGCATAGTAAACAAGCAATAGAGTCTCGTTGATTTATTTCGAGCTGGGAAGCTCAGGGCTCAACCATAACTCAATGTTTATTAGACACCCACATTTTCAGTGTGCTTTGGAGATCTGCACTTGCTGCTTACAATATTTTTGTGTCTACCCACTGCAATACAGTAAACAGACCTCTTCCCATCTCAAATTGCATAAAAGTATGGCTGACACACTTACCTGCAACTAATGGATTTTGCTAGACTATACTTGACAAAACCGCTGATGGAAGAATTTGGATCACCTTCGAAATTAATTCAGTGTTTCACACCTTTCAGATCTCCCTAAATACTTGCCTAAAAATAGCAGACACAAACTGGTAGCTCATCTGCCAACCCACACATTCACATTTGCTCAGGCAATAACTTTATGTAACTGCTGGGTGGACACAGATCAAATCATCCCTCTAGATAATAAATACTCTACTGTCTACTCTATTCTGGCATCAAATTGCAGAAACCAAAATGGTCTGCACCCAAATATTCAACCCAACTTCCCATACATGAACTCACTTCACTAAAACCTCCAGTCTTGAACAACATCTAGCTTCAAAACGAAGCCAAATATTTCACTTGGCTAAGGGAACCGATGACAGCAAATTTTCTCAAAAGAGAATTGAAGGCACAAGATAGAATTCAAACTGTTTAGGCTGAAAATAGCCTCCTTATCTTGATTTCATATTTTCATAAACATAGAACTCAAAAGGATCCATGCACATCCGCTGCTAACATAGAAGTAGGGGTTCGAAAAAAACAGTAGACAATGCATACATAACAGACCGAATACCTCATATTGTCCTGTACAGGTATTTCTACAGATTTATCAATTGTTTGGATCCAAGTTTTTTCCATGTAGTTTCAGCGTCCATCAGAAGATGTGAATGAATCAGCAAACCCAGTTGGACGTGTTGGAAGACTTCCTTGGCTATCATCCAATCCACTTGCACTTTTGTCCTCGAATGCTTGCCATTTCTTCAGAGCCTGAGGGAGACTCATCTCAAAATCAATTCCCCCAGAATCATCATTATCTAAATCTCTGGGCTTCCATTTCTCAACCAAAGGTGCCAAAACATTGACAGCATGGCCCATATCAGGCCGTTGAAATGGTTCTCGTGCAGTGCAATGACCTGCTAGTTCAGCAACAGTGCAAATACTTTCAAAAGTTTCATCTGTAACTTCCAGAATTCCATCTATAGCCCTCATTAAAGATTCTTTGTCCGAATTCATTCGGCGAAACCATGATACCAAATGCATCCTTTCCTCAGGTTCATTCTCATCGAGTGCCCTCCTTCCAGTAATAAGCTCCATCAACACAACACCAAAGCTATATACATCTGCTTTCGTGGTGATTCGCCCAGTAACTGACACAATACAAAAAATTCGCAAACATTAGAAGTCAGTTTTTATTCTCTCTACTGTAACAACCTATACCTATTCCCAAACCCTAAAACCAAGTATTTCCCAAGTCAATTCCTCAACCTGATGATCCTTCTATGCAGACTTAAAAAACGTTCTTAATTACCTAGTTCTCACAGATAAATATCGCTAGCCTGAAAAGATTTCGTTTCTATTTGATGCTCTAAATACACAGTAAGAATGTTCTGAATGTAATATATATGGCATAGCCACAGATGTACCATTCTAGCCTCTCTAAATACTCAATTAAGAATGTACACAATTTCACAGATAAATATTCTGGGGGAACAGAAAAAGTTGCTTAATTACCTGCATATTCGGGTGCTAGATATCCAAAAGTGCCAGCTAATTTGGTCTCCACAGAGTATTTACCCTCTGGTGCCAACTTCACCAACCCAAAATCTGAAACCTTTGCCCGAAAATCATCACCAAGAAGTATATTAGATGGTTTAAGGTCTCTATGAATAAAGCTTCTGTGGGCCAGGTTATGCAGATACTCCATTCCTCGCGCAACATCCAGAGCTATACTGAGGCGTCTCTTCCATGAAATTGGTTCCAGCCCATTCGTGGCCCAATCAAATATATGCCTGCTAAGAGCACCCTTTGGCATGTATTCATATACCAAAAGCCTTTCATTGCCTTCGATGCAGTAACCCAACAAGGCAACCAGGTGCCTATGCCTAACTCTTGACAAAACCGCTATTTCTGACTGGAACTCCGCCAAACCCTTGTTACTTACAACTGCCGCCTCCATCCTTTTAACTGCAATTATAGTGCCATCATCTAGCTGCCCCTTGTATACAACCCCAAACCCACCTCTTCCAAGCTCATTTTCGGGGCTGAAATTCCTGGTTACATGCCTCAGAACTTGTACTGATATAATCAGATTTCCAGCTTCCGTTATCTGAACCTCACTAGGTCCACTGCTTGTACTCTGTGTATCACTCAGACTGTTTCCTCCATTAGCATTATTATTGGCCACTAGAATTTTCACCAGTGAATTTGAACCATTTGATGGTTCTCTTACATCAACGACAAGAGGGCTAGGTTCTTCACCTTGTTCGGGTCGGCGTGCCTTTTTCTTGTATAAGCAGAATGCAGCAGGGACAAGAAATAATAGCAGAACAGCTGCAGCCACTGATCCAACGATAGTTGCCGTTGAGATTCGAGAAGATTTTCCTTTAATCCCATCAAATTGCTTTGTAGGAGCATTTGAGTTAGTACTGTTTGTATTGGATCCTGCACTGCTCCCACTAGGTGGTGCTGGAGATGCTGGGGAGACCGGATTGCTTGGTGTAGAACCATTTGCAGAGGGCACGGGAGCGCTAGATCCATTTGAAGGTGGTCCATTTGAACGTGGTGATGGAGGACTCCCAGAAGGTGGTAATGGAGGACTCCCAGAAGGTGGTGGCACGGAAGGGCTGACAGGAGGAAGTGCTGATGACTTGTCAATCAGAGGATTCCCAGCAGTAAGCACTTGGACTTGTCCAGAGAATTTTGGAACAGGAGGACTCAAGTTATTATGGCTCAAATCTAAAGTACTCAAAGACTTCAATCGGGTTAGAGTCGATGGAATTGTACCAGAGAGCTTATTGCCACCCAACTTGATAATTTTAAGTGAAGGCAAATTGACAAGAGAAGGGGATATATTTCCATTGAGATTCCTATTGGGTAAATTGATAACAGAAACTGTACCAGTGCTGCATCCGATACCTATCCAGGAATTACATGGGTCGTTTCCAGTCCAGGATCCTGCTAGATCAATTGGATAATTCAGGGAGGCTAAGAAGTCCAACAGAACAGTTACCGCTGGTGCACAGGAAAGCCCGGGCACAGATTGGCAGAAAGAATTCCCAGAGTAGGTGAAGCCACCCGGAGGAAGCTTCAAGTCAGGAATTGGTCCAGAAAGCTTGTTACTATCCACGGTGAGATTTGTGAGCTGCAAATTTGTGAGGTTGGATGGGATTGGCCCAACTAGTTCATTGCCATTGAGCTTGATTTCTGTCAAAGAAACACAATCGCCTAGAGAAGGGGGAATTGTTCCATTGAAGTTGTTTCCATGCAACCACAACTGTTTCAAAGACTGCATTGTGCCCACCACATCAATTGGACCTGACAGGGAAGGCGCAGCCTGGTTATTGAGCTGAAAAGTCTGCAGCCCAGACCCATTGAAGGACGAGGGAATGGGTCCTGTGAGACTATTGTAGGCCAATTCCAGGGTCGATAAAGAAGCCATCTGCCCTAGAAAATCCGGTATAGGCCCAACAAGGTTACACTGAGACAAATACAAGCTATTCAGGTTAGCTGACCCTTGAAGATCCGAGGGAAGATTCCACCCATGTGTCGCATTCAGATTATTGTATTCCAAGGACAGGAACTCCAGACTCGTCAAGCCCACAAAAAAATCTGCTGGAATAGCATCGAAATTGTTCGTGCCCAGATAGGCATATCGCAGTTTTGCTAGCCCATTGAAAGTGGGTAAGGCTCCTGAGAACTTGTTCCTCTGTAGCCCAATGTTATACAGTTCTGTGAGTTGGTTGAAATTGGAAGGCAGAGTACCTTCCAGCCCAACTTTCTGGACCTGAATCTGGGCCACTCTGGGCCCTGAGCAAAAGATATATTGCCACTTCTGCCCACAGGGATCCGTGCCACCATCAGGCCATTGCAGCAACTCTGCATTCTTCATTCCCTTCTTGAAGGCATTCAAAACTGCTAAGTCTCCAGGATCCGTTACTCCAGCAATTGGGCACACCAACAATAATAACTCATAAAACCCAGCAAGAAGCACCAATTCTCTTCCCCTCATGGCTTCAGTATTTTCCTTAGATCTACTACACAGTCTCTATGCCTGAATCCAAAAAACCCCAAAGAGAAACCAGATCATCAAAAGCAAGATAAAAAGCATTCAAATTTCATTACCTCTCTTTTGATGGCTGGCTATCTTCCATCCAAATCATCGCTCACATGAGTTTGAAGCTGCCCAGTCCAAACAAGGATCCATTGCCTTCTCTACAGATATCTGTCCTTTCGCATTGTATTATTTCAAACAAAAAGACTGTGGCAACAGCCCTACCCTCCAGAAAGATAAAGACCTCCATAGAGAATAAGGGGAATACAAACAAAGCATTAATGCTCCTCAACAATAGTTAAAAAGTCCACAGTGAATGATGAGGATGACTTATTAGATCGTGAAGTGAGTGTATGAATTTATGTATCCGCGTGGGAAGTGGCTGACAGCCATGATAAAAGGGTAAAGGGTATTTACACAGCCCTTGGCAGTTAACCAATTATGAATATATTAAGGTTAAAGCGATATTTTCACACATTTCTTTGTATATATAATGAATCAATACAGGCCAAACGAAGTGAAGTTTGACCAGTAATGGGCGAGAAACGGTGAGAATATGACAAATTTTCAGCGCCGAATAGCTGTGGGGCACATTCATAATCTCTCAACGTGGGGGCCTCCATGTTTTATGCTCACCACCCATTTCACAGGATCGATCACGCCCCTACACTGGATCTTCTTAATCATGAGATCCAGGGTTCCTCCGCAACACACCACATGCAACAGCTGGTCCTTTTCAGTTTAACTCATATTCATTACATTATGTTTGGAGAAAAACACATGAGGAGAGATTTCCGGGTTGATGTTTTGATTAACGAGTGATCCCACATGTCTTTACATTGACCAATTTTGAGTTATGATATCAGAGTGGATCAAGTATGTTGCAATCTACTCATTAATTATTGTTACATTGGAATGTGTGTAATGTTGTATATTTTTATTAATTTAAATTACCGTTATATTGAAATTTTCATTCATATATATTTTCTATAACTATAAATTAATGAATTGAACTGTCCCTTAGGATTAACTTGAATATCCAGGGAGAAAATGTTATTCTCTTTATTCAATATTCCTCTATGCATGTGATATGTTGAATTTTATTTTATTTTGGTCATGGTTTGGAGTCTTGTTGTCTCGGCGTAGAATATAAATTTTTTAATATATAAATATTTTTAATCATTTTTTTAATATAGATATTTTTGATGGAAATATATTGAAAATATTTTGATGGAAAATATAATGGAAATTATGGTTATATGAAATTGTGGACAATTATATTGGAATTTAATTTTTTTAGTTATATAATTGTTTAATTTAAAGAAATTGAAAAAAATGAAAAATATTGATTGTTTTATTTTTTTTTCGTTTTTGAGTATTATTTTTGGTAAATTTTGTCCAAAATTATGAAAGGATTTGTTAAAAATATGTGTTGGAATCAAGGGTTTGAAGGTCAAGGGTTTCAAGATGTTTAATTCATTTATGCATGCACAAATACAATTTAAATAATGAAAAATTACAATCTCTCCAAAATTGTATCCCTAAAATTTCAATAAAAATAAAAATAAAAACACACATCGATTATTATTACTAAAAAATTTTAATCAAAAAGTATTTTATTTAATTTTTTGTACCAAAAAAATGTTTTACAACTTAGTAAGAGGGCAATGTTGTTACATAATATTACCTTTTAAAAATAACTAGCAATTGCACCAAATGTTGCAAAGGAAACGTCGTAAGGCATAAATTGGAGAATAATCCCACCATATAAAACAACATTCAACAAATGGATCCTAGAGATAAGTATGTGCTATGTTTGCATTGTAAAAGTGATCTTCCCATTGAACCACTATGCCCAAGTGTTGATTGTTCAATATATCCCTTGTTCTGAAGCCATTGAGATAGATCAGTGCCAAATACATAAATCCTTGTATAAAGTTGAAATACCATCTATAGTTGCACCTATCATAAAAAAAACAAATGAATCGAAGTCTGAAACAAAGGTTTTCAGAGAGAATAAAACCTACAATTGCACAGCAGGGGGCATAATCTCCCATGGAACCTCGGGCAGAGAACCCCTAATGAAATCAGGAGGAGGGTTTATTTGTGTCCAGAACCCACCTGTTTCCCACCATGATCCATCCTTGTATAAAGGTGAAATACCATCCATAACTGCACTGATCATAAACAAAACAAACGAAACACATTTGCTACTTTAAAAAGAAACACATTAAATCTTTTGATTGATGCAGAGAAAGCACGAATCTTTAAATTAGTCTTATATCTTGTATTGTAATAATGATTGCCATATCCACACTACTTAATTTAAATATTGGCAAACAAACTAGACATTCGATATTATATTAAATCATTTGTTGAAATTATGCGACATCCATCTTCAATTCAATAAAGACGGAGAATTCCATGCTAACCCTAGTGCATTGATAACGCCTTAGAAACTTTCCAAATCTTCCCCAATTCCAATCTCAGCATTACTAATTATCCCCTATTTGTTTTTGCAGTAGAGGATGCAGCAAATCCCACCAAGTTCATCACTTGTCTACCAGGTATCCCGCCACTCTTGCCAAAAGATCTTCGTTCTTTTTATCAAGAGGAATACTCTTCTGATCTCATATTTCATACACAAATTTAAGAAAGCGAAATCCAGAATAAGGCAGATTGGGTTATAGTGAATACATTTGAGGAGCTTGAAGGATCAGAATCTATACAAGCCCTATCAAAGGGGTACCCTACAGTAAGACCTATTTTCCTCCGGGAATTCCAAAGGAAACTTATTCAAAACCAATAATAAATTACCTTAATTCCAAATGAGAAACTTATTTTTATTTTTCCTTCCAACAATTTTTTAAATTACATACTTACCATAAATTGAATCATTGGCAAAGGAATGGTGTGAGTGAGAATTCCAAATGAGAAACTTATTTTTATTTTTCCTTGCAACAACTTGTTAAATTACATACTTACCATAAATTGAATCATTGGCAAAGGAATGGTGCGAGTGAGGTCGAGGGTTTCTGTAGGTGCACAAGATGGCTCTGTACATGTGGGGAAAATGTAGATTGGGGCTAGAGAAATTAGAGAAAAGGCCAACATTGGAGGTCTAAAATCATCAGTAAATTACTTTTTTTCAATTCTTATTTCTATACCAGTTTTTCTATTTCTTTTATTTGAGCTTTAATTAAAGGAAACTTGTTCAAAACCAATAATAAATATGACTTTAATTCCAAATGAGAAACTTATTTTTCTTTGTCCTTGCAACAACTTGTTAAATGACATACTTACCACAAATTGAATCATTGGCAAAGGAATGGTGCAGTGAGCTTGAGGATTTTCGTAGGTGCACAGGATGGCTCTATACATGTGGGGAAAAGGTAGACTGGGCCTGGAGAAATTGGAGAAAAGGCAAACGTTGGAGGTCTAAAATCATCGTAACTTACTTCTTTTCAATTCTTCATTCTATATCAATTTTCTATTTCTTTTATTTGAGCTTTAATTAAAGGAAACTTATTCAAAACAATAAAAAATGTGACTTTAATTCCAAATGAGAAACTTATTTTTCTTTTTCCTTGCAACAACTTGTTAAATAGAATACTTACCATAAATTGAATCGTTGGCACAAGAATGGTGCGAGTGAGCTCGAGGGTTTTCGCAGGTGCATAGGATGGCTTTGTACATGTGGCTAAAAGGTAGATTGGGGCTAGAGAAATTGAAGAAAAGGCCAAAATTGGATCAAATGTTTTGCATCAGTGGATCTACACAATCCACACCTCATTCAACCCCTTCAAAATGTAATTTTCTTTCTTTATAATAAAATTACAATTTTTGCTTTAGAAAAAAAATAACAGATCAATCATTGTTATTAATCCCTTTTGCATTGTCTTAAATTCTCTTAAATTTTTAGAAATAACACAACAATCATTGTTATTAATCCCTTTTGCATGCTCTTAAATTCTCTTAAATTTTGAGAACACAGATTATTAATGTCCACCATGGATGTCATGTTAATTATGGAGTTTCCATACTTGTACTACACTATTAGATTAATTTTGTCTCTTAGCTTTATTAATCCCTTTTGCATTCTCTTAAATTCTCTTAAACTCTTAGGATAAAGATTATTAATGTCCACCATGGATGTCATGTTAATTGTGGTGTTTCCGTACTTGTCCTACACTATTAGATTATTTTTTATCTCTTAGCTTTATTAACCCCTTTTGCATTCTCTTAAATTCTTAGGATAAAAATTATTAATGTCCACCATGGATACCATGTTAATTATGGTGTTTCCATAACTGTTTTATACTATTAGATTAATTTTGTCTCTTAACTTTTATAGTCACTAAGATTATCTAAAGCAAGCACATGAAGTTAGACAATCACAAGGAGCCTATTTCGAAAATATTGCATGCCTATGTCTATCTTTTAAAGTTCTTCATAATAATTGAGTCGAGAGGCTCATTCTAATTTTGTCTCTTAACTTTTATAGTCACTAATATTATCTAAAGCAAGAAAATGAGGTTAAACAATCACAAGGAGCCGATGTCGAAAATACTACATGCCTATGTCTATATTTTAAAGTATTAGATTAATTTTGTCTCTTAACTTTTATAGTCACTAAGATTATCTAAAGCAAGCAAATGAGGTTAAACAATCACAAGGAGCCTATGTCGAAATACTACATGCCTATGTCTATCTTTTAAAGTTCTTCATAATAACTACATGCCTATGTCTATCTTTTAAAGTTCTTCATAATAATTGAGCAAAGATTAAATTTGTCTCTTAACTTTTATAGTCACTAAGATCATCTAAAGCAAGAAAATGAGGTTAAACAATCACAAGGACCCTATGTTGTAAATAAGAGGCTCATTCTAATTTTGTCTCTTAAATTTTATAGTCACTAAGATTATCTAAAACAAGCAAATGAGGTTAAACAATCACAAGGGGCCTATGTCGAAAATACTACATGACTATGTCTATATTTTAAAGTATTAGATTAATTTTGTCTCTTAAGTTTTATAGTCACTAAGATTATCTAAAGCAAGCAAATGAGGTTAAACAATCACAAGAAGCCTATGTTGAAAATACTACATGCCTATGTCTATCTTTCAAAGTTCTTCATAATAACTACATGCCTATGCCTATCTTTTATAGTTCTTCATAATAATTGAGCCGAGAGGCTCATTCTAATTTTGTCTCTTAAATTTTATAGTCACTAATATTACCTAAAGCAAGCAAATGAGGTTAAACAATCACAAGGAGCCTATGTCAAAATTACTACATGCATATGTCTATCTTTTAAAGTTCTTCATAATAATTAAGCAGAGATTAAATTTGTCTCTTAACTTTTATAGTCACTAAGATCATCTAAAGCAGCCAAAATGAGGTTAAACAATCACAAGCACCTTAAATTTCTTCATAATAATTGAGCCAAGAGGCTCATTCTAATTTTGTCTCTTAACTTTTGTAGTCACTAAGATTATCTAAAGCAAGCAAATGAGGTTAAACAATCATAACGAGCCTATGTCTAAAATACCACATGCCTATGTCTATATTTTAAAGCTCTTCATAATAATTGAGCCAATAGGCTCATTCTACAGATGTGTAAGTTGAGGCTCATTCTACAAAAAATAAAAATAAATAAATGAATATGTTATAAAGTAATTAGAAGTAAAAAATGTGTAAGATGTTATATATATACTCTATCTAGCATTCACAAATAAGTTGAGCAATCACAAGGAGCCTATGTCGAAAATACTACATGCCTACGTCTATCTTTTAAAGTTCTTCATAATAATTGAGTGGAGATTAAATTTGTCTCTTAACTTTTATAGTCACTAAGATCATCTAAAGCAAGCAAATGAGGTTAAACAATCACAAGGACCTTAAATTTCTTCATAATAATTGAGCCAAGAGGCTCATTCTAATTTTGTCTCTTAATTGGTATAGTCAATAAGATTATCTAAAGCAAGCAAATGAGGTTAAACAATCACAAGGAGCCTATGTTGAAAATACTACACGTCTATGTCTATATTTTAAAGTTTTTCATAATATTGAGCTGAGAGGCTCATTCTATAGATGTGTAAGTTGAGGATGTGTAAGTTCAGGCTCATTTTACAAACAATAAAAATAAATAAATAAATGAATATGTTATAAAGTAATTAGAAGTAAAAAAATGTGTGAGTAAGATGTTATATATATACTCTCTCTAGCATTCACAAATAAGTTGAGCAGCCCAGTATGGGGGGGGGGATGTGTAAGTTTGTCCATCAGTTCCCCTTTAAAATAAAAATAAATGAATATGTTATCAAGTAATTAGAAGTAAAAAAATGTGAGTAAGATGTTATATATATACTCTATCTAGCATTCACAAATGCAATTTAAACAACGAAAAAGTAACACATTGTATTTTTCACTCTAAAAAAGTTTACAAGTGAAGAAATTTGATCCATCTTGGCTCATGTTATAGATCTATGCTTTAATTGAAGGAAACTTATTCAAAAGCAATAATAAATATAACTTTAATTAGAAGTTAAAAAAATAAATGTGTAAGTAAGATGTTATATATATACTCTATTTAGCATTCAAGTAAAACATTGTATTTTGCACTCTAAAAAAGTTTATAAGTGAAGAAATTTGATCCATCTTGGCTCATGTTATAGATCTATGCTTTAATTAAAGGAAACTTAATCAAAAGAAATAATAAATATAACTTTAATTCCAAATATACATAATATAAACTTTAATTCCAAATAAAGTTTTCAACACATAATATCCAAATATAAGTTTTTTTACTCACCAAAAAATTCAAAAATTAACTTTATTAATTTTAATAATTTATTTTATTTACAAATTAAAATGCTCACAAATTTATAGAAAAATATAATATCAATATTTTTATAAATCATATTTGGTTGAAAAATTCATTAAAAAAATAATAAAAATACCAATATATTAATTAAATAATAATAATATAATCACACACTAAGAAACGTTTGAAATCTTATAAAGAAAATAAGTTTTCAAAAATTTATCCAATGAAAAACTAAAAGTACATGTGGTTGTCTGTATTTCTATTTATAGAAAATACATGTGATTCGTCTATATTTCTATTTATAGATGTAAGGTCATTTGTATGAATTTCCATGTTTATATATTTGGCATCTTTCCCTTAAATGTCCATTTAAGGTTAAACGTAACTAGTCGTTGAGAGGAAAACAAAATTTCAAAAAATTATTAATTTTTTTGATAAAAAAAAGATCTAAATTATTAATTTATTTGTATAAAAAAGAAAATTTGAATAAAATGTAAAATCATTTTGTATAATAGTTAGGCGATGAATGGGTTTCCATGAGATCAATTTTTTCTTGAAAAGTCATTTCTTGTGATGGAATAATGGATACAAAACAAAATTCCTCCTTGTTGGCATAAATTACATGTATTTACTTTTTTTAATCTATATTCGCAAACATATATGGACTTTTTTTTAATTGTTCTTATTGATTGATGGAAATAAATTTCAGGTTGCACCTTTTTAGGTTAGACTCCAAATTAGATTCTTCTGAAAGGGAGAACTAAATGGCTGACTATAACTGACTGATGTGTTGCCATTTGGAAACCCAACTAATGGGGCATATAGGCTTGATCCGAAGATTTAGCCCATGCCTACTCATCGTGAATGTAAGCGCAGGTACATATGTCACTTGTTCACCTTGGACACTCAAATTTGAATAACTGAATAAGAAGGGTAGCAACAATCTTCATTTGCATCTCTCCAAACTCCTTATCAAGACATATGCAAGGCCCAGCCTGTAAACCAACCATATATGTTACACCTTATCAATTTTAACAAACGTTTTCAAAATATGTGCTACCACAGTCAATATGGCAGCTCACTTGGTGTACCATATAAATCATAAAATCCAAAGTTGGATCAAACCAAAAAAATACAAACTATAAGCTAAAATGATTCACTACCACCTTTAATCTACTTACTTGAAATGCATTTGAATTCAATGGCGACTGAGACTGGAATACTCCATTTCTATCAACCCATCTCTCGAGCCTAAAAGCATCGACATTAAGGCTCCTAAGGCATTTCATTTTTCCCATAGAATAAGGCATATAGCTTACTATATGACCTTTCGTTGTTCCTGAAATCTTGATTGCTGTATAAATAGACTAACCATTAAATTTAATTCTAGAAGGCACACTCATTTTTGCTCTCTTCTACTCTCTCTTGATATGAAGACAAACAGTGAATGCAAACAATTAGAATAAATTTCCAATCAGTTAAATTTCTAATTTTTTTTTACTATTATTAAATATTAATTTACCATTGACTTAAAATTATTATTAACTAAATTATTAACTCTGTATAATAATCTGACGACCCATTATTATTAAATCATCTAACAACAGCATTAGCAACCAACTGTTCTAGGAAATAACAAAATTGTAAATGAAACTTCACACCCACAAAAAACTACAACTCTCTTACCATAACTATGGTCGATTCGCAAGAGGAAATACCATTTACCAATACTATCATAAAATTACAAATTTACATTGCTAAAATCATTTTGATAAATGAAATTTCATTCAAAATACTAACCGAGCCATGAGTAGCCATTCCAAAAATTGTACTCAACTCCAAATCTAAGGAGTCAACCCGCTTGAAATTGCTGCAATGAGAGTTAGCATGCATCTTGTTTCCTTTTAAAACATCGCCCTCTTCATTCTCCATTCCATTAACCATCGGCACATCCTCTGGTTCCTTCGAGGCTATGTAGTTTTTTAAAGAGGGAAACTGGCGTAACTTGAATAACATAACATCGTAACTGATTAATACCGGTCGAAAATCAATCTAATGGTCTAGACTATTTTAATAGTCTAATATTCAGATCAATGGCTCATGAAGGTACATGTGGCTGGGAAGGAGAGTTATTTTCATAAGGAACGCCTTACGGCGTAATAAAATAATACTTAAATTAACAAATTAAATTAAAAATAATAAAATAATACTTACGTTAACAAATTAAAAAATAGTAATAACTAAAAAACATCAAGGTTAGAAAGTACTTCAATTTACATCAACTTGATATAGAGATAAAGTAATTGAAAGTAAAAAAAAAAAAAAAATTATGTAGAGAGGCTAGTTTGTTTTAAAATAAGTCTTCCACAAACTTAATTTAGTTATCAATAATTATTAGGTGGATGGTGGAAATGATGGAATATTCATAATAATATTCATAGATGGTGAGTAACAGATATTCACAAGCGAAGAGGAGCTCTGACGATTTTCGATAATGGCTGCGGGTTTCGAAGCTGGGTCTAGGGTTTCTTAATGGTTTTCTTTGTAGGGTAGTGTCAGGGATGGAGACTTCCATGAGGAGTAGCTCTTCACTTCCTCATGCTCACATGGGGTTTTTATAAGAGAGCTATGGTGAGGTTTGGTTTAACCTAACAAATCGTTTGGCGGTTTTCTAATCCTTTTCGGTTTCATTTTGGGTGAAGTTTGAACGAACCTCATCATTCTTGGGGTCTTTGAGGTTTATGTGGCAGTTTTGGATTGTTTACCGGAGGTGGTCTCAGTGTCTTCACAAGAATCAACAAGGGTCAGTTACGGTGTGGTTTTGATCTGAGTTCTTTGGAACTACCCACGACATCATAACATCGTTTCCTGTGTTAGTTTGTCTTATGTATGGAGGAGGAATTAATTGATTATTCCTCAGACAACTTGAACCCTTCGGACATATGGGTGGAAGATAGACCCATGTCGAGTTCTGGGCACAAACCAAAAACACCTCCTTTACCGGAAGCATAGGTTGTTGTTCTCTCATCAATAATGGATGACATGGAAGTGATATGGCAGGGTTTAGGTCTTTCTCAACTGGCAATGGTGATGACGAAGGGGTTTTAAAACCTGGCTGAAGGCTCGAGCTCACCTTTCCTTTCTATTTCATCGCCTTCTAGCCTTTAGACCTAGACAAGCCACCAACAGAGCGCAGAGGATATTCTGGGAAGTACGAGTCTCGATTGAGGGGATAAGTGGATTGGTATTGGGCCTTAAGGACTCCTCAACCATTCCCTTCAGAGATTCAGAGGCTTACACAGAAGGTTTCCCAAACTCGGTTTCAGCCTACAATACTTACCCCTTGGGGTTTTTTTATGGCATTGCGCGAAGGGATTAAGAGCCGGAAGAGATAAGGGTTTTTGACTTGGATGAGAACCCACTAGTGGAAGGTCCTCAACAAAGTGCAGCTCCGCACTCTGGCCCTAGGGTGGGAAAGAAGTCAAAGACATCGAAGACAAGGGAATGTGCCAGGCTATTGGTTTTTGGGGCAGGCATAAGTATGGAGCAAGTAGCCCTGACGGAAAGCACGGTGTTGGTGGGCAGGGCCCGTGGTAGGAACTACTCCCCAAGGTGGTTGAAAAAATGGACAGTAGAGGTTTGGGGAAATGTTATGGAGCAACTTCTAGCAGTTATAACCATGTCTCTGGGCTGGTTTGTACTTATTTTCCCTTGCCAGAGCTGGTGGACTGGGTGTTGACGTGATATTGGCACATAGAGATGACTCTCGTATTGCTAAAGCATTGGTCACCTCTTTTTGACCTAGAAAAGGAAAATTTGGGGGTTGGGTTGATATGGGTATGCCTCCCTGGACTCCGGCTTTAGTTCTGGGTGGAGGACATTTTCAGGTGTATTAGGGATGACTTGGGAGTTTACCTGGATCACAATAGATCGTACCAAGACATCGACTGCTTGGTAATGGCCATAATCCTTGTGCATTTGGATACCCGAGAAGGATTAGTTGAGAGTTACCGCTTTCAAATGGGTGGAATCATCAGATGGCAGGATTTGGACTATGAATTCATCCCATTCAGGTGCAGGTGTTGTCATGAGGTTGGCCATCTGTTCAAAAATTGCTCCCTGATAATTGGTCGGCGGCCGAGTCCCCTGTAATATTTTGCTTCGCCGAGCACCCAAACCATAGAGATGGAGGTATCCTCACAACTAGTCCTTCCTGTAGTAGCAGTTCATGACCAGGGTGTTGTTGGGGGGGGCGCTTCCTAGGACAGACTCCGGGACCTCTACAACGTTGGTCACCAAATCTCGCTCTAGAGACTCTTCTATGTTCTTGGGTACAATTCCTCCCTCTCCTCTATTTTCAAATGTTTGTTAGTTTTCTGTTGAATCTACTTTTACGTGTTTTATGGCTCTAGGTTCTGGGGTTGGCAAACTGTTTCCCTTAATCTATCATATGGATTCTTCTCCTTCTCCTTCCCTCTGCACCCCCTAAGCCTTTGATCAAGATGTTCATTCCCTAGATTCCAAGGAGAGTCCTACCTCTAGTGCAACTCACCGGTACAACCTTCATTCTCTAGCCCTTCCTTGCACTCTTCCTTCAGCCTGGATGAGGACCCTCACCCATCCTTACACCCAAAGCCCCCAATGGCAAACAACCTCACCTGTCAAAATCCATTAAGAGGGATAGCATTGAAGTGGCTTTAGGCATCCAGATTCCCATCGATCAGGTCCTTAGAGCAAAGGGGAACCCTACAAAGGTTGCCCCATGAAGTGTCTTTCTTTTAACTATTGGGATCTAGCGAGCCCGGATAAAAAATTGGTGCTTTAAAGATTATGCAAGTCGGAGAGATTGGATGTTATTTTTCTGCAAGAAACTCTAGGAGATGAGAACCTTATCAATATAGTCCTCAAGAAGTTTCTACTGGATTGGGACTTCTTATTTCTAGATGTGAGAGGGAGATCGAGTGGTTGTGTAATGGGATTGAATAATAGATCAATAAGATTGGAAAATGCATGGGGTGGTGAGGGTTTCTTTGGGGCGGATATTACCTCATCAGACATCGACACCCCCTTGAGGATCATAAACATCTATGGGCCTTGCCATGATAGAGATATTTATTGGGAAAACCATCTACAAGCCGATTTTATGCAATCTGAGAATTTGATTATTGGAGGAGATCTTAACTTCTCACTTGGGCTAGCGGAATCTTGGGGTCACAGAGCCCGGACAGATAGTTTAACTGGTTTCTTTGAGGTTTGTTGGATGATCATAACCTGCTAAACATTAACTCGGCAAGAATCATGCCGACATGGAGGAATCACAGGATTGGGGTGGATGTATTGGCTAGAATGCTGGATCATTTCCTCATTAGAGCTCCCATGCTAGTTCAGATGGACCGCTTTTGTCAATGGGTGGGATCAGGGGGTTACTCTAAGCATTCCCCAATATTCTTGGAGATTGAGGATTCCAACCACTAACCCCACTCACCCTTCAAAATCAACGTGACATGGCTTGCAGAAGTCAATTTCCATGAAATTGTTAGAGAAAATTGGAATCACTACAGCCTGGACATTCATCCCTTGTCGACTATTGTTAAAGCCAATAACGTAGCCCGTTTAAAGTCGAAAACTATCAGCTAGGCTAGGATCGAACAGAAAAAAGATGGGGAGGAGTTAAAAAGGATTGTAGGGGTTCTCAAACAATTGGAAGAAACCGGGTTGTCCAGCTATGCATCCTCAGATACAAAGGACCAATTAATTCAATTGGAAAGAGAGAAGATTATGCTTTTGCGACAGAAAGAGGATACATGGTGCTTGAAAAGTAGAGCGACTTGGCTAAAGGCGGGTGATGAAAACACAAAATTCTTTCAACATTATGTCAGGGGAAGGAAATCTATTAATACCATCTGAGAGCTGAGACGCCATTCTAACAAGGAGGCTAGTTCTTTCAATCAAATATATGACATGGGAATGCAACACTTCTCAAACATTTACAAGTCTCTGAGGGGGACATCCATCACTGAGATTCTCCGCATTGTTGAGGTCCTTCCTAGATTTTTTTAGGAGGAAGAAGTGGAGGTTCTAAACATGTCAGTTTCAATGGGGGAATTGGAAGCAACTCTGAAATGTTTTAGCAGGGACAAAAGCTTGGGGGCGGATGGTTGGCCCATGGAATTCTACATCTTCTTCTTTGACCTCATTCTTTTGGCCATTCAAGAGTATAGAACTTCTGGCAGGATGTATGAGGGTTTCAACTCAACTTTCCTAGCCCTCATCCCAAAGGTTGACAAGCCCCTTTCCTTTGATGATTTTCATCCCATCTCACTCTACAATTGTATTTACAAGCTCATTTCAAAAATTATAGCCTTATGTATTAAGCATATCCTATCCAGGATATTTTCCAAGGAGCAATTTGCTCTTCATCACCATCAGATCCATGAAGCCATTGGAACAGCTCAAGAAGGCCTACACTCGATCAAATCTATCTCCAAAAAGGCTATTATCCTCAATATTGACCTATCCAAAGCATATGACCATGCGAGTTGGTCCTACCTTCAACTCATTCTCACTCATATTTGTTTCCCCCATCTCTTCATAAATTGGATCATGTGTTGTTTCACCTCTGCCTCCTTTAGTATTCTCATAAATGGGGCTGCATCTGGTTTCTTCCATGTAGAACGTGGGCTGAGACAAGGATGCCCTCTATCCCCATTGCTTTTTATTTTGATCATGGAGGATTTAAGCAGATTGTTAAAAAATGCTCGCTCAACTAGAGCCCTAAGAGGGGTCTTGATTTCTGATAGGACCACCCTCTCGCATCTATTATTTGTAGATGATGTACTTATTTTTGTAAATGGTTCATATCGTGATTCCTCTTGTTTCAAGATCATTTTACCACTATTTTGTAAATCGATAGGTATGGAGCCAAATTATGACAAATCTACCATCATATTCAATTCATGTATACAAAATGAGCAAAGATATGCTTCACAACGTTTCGCTTTCGTTAGGCAAGAGATGGATTCTAGACTCAAATATCTAGGATTCAAGATGAAGCCGAATGGTTACTGTATTGCATATTGGTCGTGGCTTATAGAAAAAATTGAAAGTTGAATTAACATATGGCAACAAAGATGGCTCTCCGGAGCTGGTAGGCTCACTCTGATAAAAACGGTGCTGGAGGACATCCCGGTTTATTGGATGTCCCTTGCCTGGATCCCAAAGGGTATTCTTAGCATGATTCAACAGATTTGTTGTTGCTTCCTGTGACTAAGTCAAAACATGGGGCATACTTTTGCTTAGGTTCGTTGGGACAGGATTGCAAAACCAAAAAAGTGGGGTGGATGGGGGCTAAAGGAACCCCATGTTTTTGCTAAAGCCTTGGTGGCTAAGATGGGTTGGAAAATCATCATCTCTGAGAGCCTTTGGAAGGAGGTGATTTATAATAAGTACATCTTCCCCTTATCTATTATAGATTGGATCCGCAGAACCTGTCAAAATATATCGGGTGTATCAATCATCTAGAGAGCCACCTCCCAATACCTAACATTATCAAGGATGGATTAGCCTAGCAAATTAGCAATGGTTAGTAGGTTAGAATTGGCATGGATGTGTGGGCTGGAAGTGAGAATGCGTATATTCTCCCACGGGAAATGTGTCTTTGCTTATCAGAGGTTGGCTTCACCAAGATAGCACACATTTCAGTTGTTGGGCGCCCTGACTGGCCAAGGCTGCAATGCTTCGAATTTGGGACTCTAGGTTTAGCGAAAAGATGACGCAGGGTCTAGCATAGGTTTGTTGGGGCCTTGGAGGAAGCCAACATTAGAATCTCAGACTGGGAGGACGAGCTCATCTGGGCCAATGCACCTAAAGGCAGGTACACCCCAAAAGAAGGTTTTGCTACCATCATGGAGGCTTGGGCATTGGGGGTGGGATGTTGGTGGTGGCGTCACTTATGAAAACTAAAATCCCCACACAAGACTTGACTCTTCATGTGGTGCATCCTCTCAAATAAAGTCCCTACTGAAGCAAACGTACTTTCCAAGGTCCCTCTAGATGTTGTCTCTATAAATATGAAGCAGAGGATATGGGCCACTTATTTCTCCACTACCCAGTTTCGGCTGAAGTTTGGTTTTTTTATTACAACAACTCTCAACATAGATAAAAAATGGGAGGGCAAAAATATAGGTGAAGCCTGGCTGCGTTGGTGGATGGTGGTAGTCTCCCAAAAAGTCAGGAATCTGCCTTTAATCGTTTGCTGGGGAATTTGGCTGAACAGGAACCACCTTATTTTTCATGAGACCCCGATTCACTGGTCTATCACATGTAACCACATTCTTTCCATTTGAAACCTGATTCCCGAGGATTCTGTCCGCCACAACAACAGGGTCATGTTTCCTAAAGTTGTTGACAAAAGCATTCCTTGGGCTTACTTCGATGGCTCGACACAAGCGGAGCGCTGTGTGGGGGGGGGGGGGGGGGGGGTGTGGGGTTTGTTCTCCATGTTAATGAATCCCTTTGTTTCAAAATCAAAAACAACTTAATACACCTTCCCCTTTTTTCTCTGGAACAAAACTGCCACAGGATTCAGATTTTTGGGGACTCACAACTTGTCATAAATTGGATCAATGATGTCTATCATTGTCACTTGCACACACTCAGGGATTTTCTAAAGGATGCCCTTTCTTTAAAATCACAATTTGATTTTATTGTATGCTCTCACATATAAATGGAAAGGGATGAAGTCGATGATCTTCTATCCAAAGAGGTTGTGCAGCTGAACAAAGGACATGGGTTGATTCGGGAATTCGGGGATGGGGTTTTATTCCAATTCTTTCATCATCCTTTCATCGATTGGGATGGAAACCTCTCAGAATGATCTTTATGATCATTCTTTTTTTTCTTTTTGTAGTTATAGTTATTATCTGGACTCATAATGGACTATATGGTTTATTACAGTTATGACAATTTTTTGTAATATCAGGTTGATATATGTAAATAGTGTATCTGAACATTGTTTGTTCTGACTACAAGTGAATGCATCTCATACATGCTGGAGATTCAACATGTAATTTTCTTAATTTATTTAATGAAAATTATGCTTTTTTCTTGGGAAAAAAAAGATCTTCACAAATGGAGGGTTAAGATTTATCTCCAAGTTAGTTATGTTCTTTTAATTAATTTATTTCAAATTAATTAACTATAAAAGTGTCATATTGAGCATGTGGCATTGATAAGCCATGGTATTGCAACAACAACTATTTACAACTTATGAATATCCATAATAAAGTGGGGGTTAATCTCCATGATTAAGAATGTTGTTACATGTTTTTTGAAATGTATCTATAAAACTGATATATTATTATTATTTTAATTAATAATAATAATAATTTAAAGTAAAGTTGTGATTTGGTTAATTTTTATGATTTTTTTAACCTAGGCAATCTAAGATATATCATGGGGTAAGTCCTTCGATGCTCTATCATGGATTGATGTCTATTGACGTTTACCATCCATTTAATTTTTATGGTTGCACTAATTTACTTTCTAATATGAGAAAAATATGTAATTCATTCACTACTTAATATGGAGTTGACAATGTCATGTGAAAATAATATTATTGATATTATGTGATGTGTATTTCATTTTATGTGTAATTGACATGTAATATTTGAAACAAAAAACAAAAAATTATTTTAATGTTAACGACAAATAAAATATTTCAATATTAATATTAAATAACATAATTTTATATCAACTTTTTATATAAAATAATAAATAATTGTTGTGTGCTCTCCAACCCAATATGGAAGAGATGTTGTAAGGTTATGTTATGTTATGCGATGCTATGTTATGTAAACATTTTGGCTGGGTCAAATTACATAACAATAAAAATTCAAAATAGATTAATAAAATTAATATTTATAACTATTAATAATTAATAACTAAACCAGTGTAAATCCATTTAACTCTCGATCTACAAAGTGTCGAGAGGGATCAATTCTCTCTTGAAGTGCAAAACTCTTTTAGAGTGAAAAGAGATTTGATCCTTCTTGTTGGGTTGAGAGGCTCTCTCACGCCAGTGTGGAAGAGATGTTGTAAGGTTATGTTGTGGTATGTGATGTTATGTTATGTAAGCATTTTGACTTGGTCAAAATACACATAACAATAAAGATAAAAGTAAACATAAAAATATAAAAATAAATATAATATTAATAATTAATAATAATTAAAAGAGCATATATCCATCTTAATTTCATATATACTAATTGTCTAGAGGGATCAAATCTCTTGAAGTGCAAACCTGTTTTAGAGTGAAAAGAAATTTGATGTCTCTCGGTGCTTGGTAGATCCAGATGTTAAGAAATGGCAACAAGAAATTCCAGTTTAATTTTTCCTTGAATTAAACTGTGAATTAAATTCGAATTCTATTCTCATAGCAACTTAAAATAGTTATATTAAGTTTATTAAACTTACTTAACTTAGGAAATTCAAGTTGGAAGTCTTTTGGAAGTCATGTATATGTTCTCCTTACTTTGTACGAGTCCAATGTGAGTAAATTGCGAGTTGTAAAATGGAAGACTCAGTTTCATGAGTCAATTCAGTTAAATTAGTTTTCAAACTGATTGAGAGAACTAATACTGAGTTAACAGTCAATGTTGACATTAATGAACTCCATCAATGCTACTCTAGTTAACTGAATATTTACTCATCAGAAACTCATGAATGTCAATTCTGAGAAAGACGCAGTTGAGACTAGAGTATAGGGAGATTGTACTATTTGTTTTAGATTTTTCTGAGTTGCACTGATAGTGCATGCATTCAGGAACTGATCTTTGAGGGATTGCACTATTTTTAGAGGCTTTATTTCCCTTTAAATACAAGTTATCCTTCATAGGAATTTCACATTGGAATAGAGACTTGGAGAGCTTTTGAAGAGGCTAAGATTTGGCCTTGAGCTTGCTTATGTGCTGGAGATTGAATTTTTTGAGTGCTGGGATTGTTCTAGAGAGAACAAGCATTGTAATTTCATCTTGATTTTCCGAATTAATACAAAACAGATAGTGGGGTTTTGAGCCGTGGCTTTCCCCAGATATTTATTGTATTATGTGCCTTTTATTCTCTTCCTCTATTGATTATTGTTTGCTCGATGTTTATGGGCTTCAATTGAAAAGAGTAGAAGTAGATTCTTGTCTCTTGCTTTAGCAAATTGCATTAGCTTGTGAATTTACAGGATTTTCTACATGATATTGGAGTGAGATTATTTTTTGGGCTGAGAGTTTACAAAGAAGATCTGAGAATTTTTGTGCAAAATTTTCAGAAACAAATTGCAGGTCTGGATTCCTTGGGAAAATATACCCAAATTCAAAAAACAAATTGACCGAATCAGAGTTCAGATGAGGGAGATATCGTTGATTTAAATCAACTCTCTAGAGGAGATTTCGAAGTTTTGAATTTCTGGGTTATAAGTGAAAGTCAAATTTGCATACATACTTTAGGATTAGCAGATGGCATTCCATGGGTTGAGGCTTGAGTATGCCTTGGAAGGCAGCTCAAATTTCACATCCTGGAGGGACAGGATGGAGGTTGTGCTAGAGGACAATGGCTTGAAGGAATTTTTTGAACAAGCAATTCCTAAACCAGCAACTACTGATGCATAGAACTTGGCCGAGTGGAAGAGGTGTGTGGCGAAGGCAAGGTAGATAATCCTTGAGGGAGTTCGAGATCATATTTTCTTGAGTCTCCATGGAAAGGAAACCCCGCATGCTATGTAGAAAACATTGACGGAATTGTATCAGAATAACAATGATCAAAGGAAGTTGCCACTGAAGGATAAACTTGGTAAAATCAAGATGGAGAAAGGTGAGACGATTCCAAAGTAATTGACCAAGTTCATTCAATGTCGGGATGAACTTAGAAGTGTTGGAATCACAGTTGCCAAGGACGATATGGTGAGCCTTGATTTTCTTGGACTCCCAAAGAGTTGGCATAGTTATTAGGACTCTGTCAACGGTTAGGAGAAGCTGCTAGATAGGGAATGACTATGGTCGGATTTGATGTAGGATGAGATCAGGAGGAACACCAGGGATGGATCTTCACAAAGACTAATGATGAAGAGAATTGTGCCTTAACGATTAAGGCGAGGAAGGGGAAAGGTAAAATTTCTCATTCCAAATCAAATTCTTATCATGGACGAAAGAAGAAGCACATGACAAAATTTAAATGCTTCAATTGTCACAAAATGGGCCACTTTGCTACAAATTGTCCATTGAAGAATTCCAAGGAGAAGTCCTTAGGAGGAGCGGTGAGTGAGGCTTTGGCCTCCCAATTCGAATTGGACTTTTCCCTCATTGCATGCATGATGTCTTCAATGATGGGAAGTGTCTGGTACTTAGACAATGGAGCTTCTTTCCAAATGACTGGCGAAAAAGAGTTATTTGGTGAATTAGAGAAGAAAGATCTCAAGATGCATATCGAGATGGGTGATGATGGTAAGTATAGTGTTACTGGTGCGGGCACTATTACTTTTCAGAGGAATCATGCGGCTCCACTCACCGTGAAGAATGTTATGCATGTACCCAGACTGATGAAGAACTTGGTATCCATTGCCATGCTTAAGGATAGAGGCTATGATATGATCTTTTCGAAAGGAAAGGCATTCCTTCAACACATAGCCATAGGTCAAGTAAAGAAGATAGGGGTTCGAGTTTAGAATCTCTATAAGATAGAGGTAGAGGATTCTGCTACTTTGAGTCAAAAGTGGAAAATATGTTGAGCCGAGACTTCGACGAGTTGTGGCATAGACCATTGGGTGACTTGCATCATGGGGCTTTGAAGATATTGCAACAAATCTCTACGGTCGTCCAAAAGGTAGCTTGAGCAAGTTGATACATGAAAGGGTTGTACTTTGGAAAAATACACCAAGTCTTTCTTTAGAGATAGAGACAGCCGAGAAAAGTCTATTATGGAGAGAATCCATTCAGATGTATATGGACCATTCTTGACAACATCCACAGCCAAACACAGGTATTATGTTATATTTTTTTATGACTATACTCGTAAATGGTGGGTATTTTTTATGTAGAAAAATTATCAAACTTTCACAAAGTTTTGTGAGTTCAAAGCATTGGTAGAGAAAGAGTCTGGAAATAAGGTTAAATCTCTACGGAGTGATAACTGTGGTGAGTATGTTTTCAATGAGTTTAAGAACTTATGTGCAGTAGAAGGGATTAAACGAGAGTTGATGGCACCCCGTAACCCTCAACAAAATGGGGGTTCCAAGAGGAAGAACATAAGCATAGTAGGGGTAGCAAGGTCGATGTTGCATGATCAGGGCCTTCCACTACACTTGTGGGTTGAGGCATGAAACACAACGGTTTATGTTCAGAACTGCAGCCCACATCGAATACTTGAGATGAAGATACCAGAGGAAGCTTATTCCGATAAGACGCTAAATGTTGGTCACTTCAGGATTTTTTGGTCATCGGTTTATTTCCATGTGACCAAAGATGCACGGAAGAAGCTTGAGCCAAAAAAAGAGTTGGGGATCTTTGTGGGTACACTGATACACCCCACAACTATCGGATGTACATGCCGACCAGTAGGATGATAGTGGTTCACAGGGATATCAAGTTCGATGAGAAGAAGGCCGTGCGAGTATGCCTTGAGAAGGAGCTTGATCTACATGTGGATCCAACTCTCTGAAAATCCAGTCTTTCATGATCGGTCCAAGCATATTGATATCTGGTATCATCATCTTAGATATTATGTATTGAGGCGGATCATGTTGTTAGATCACATTCCCACGGAGGAGAAAGATGCTGACATCTTGATAAAAGAATTGTCAAGATGTAAATTCGAGTTTCACAGAGACAGGATCGGGGTAGTTAATAATATATTCCTTGTTGAGAGGGAGTGTCGAGAAATCGCAACAAGAAATTCTAGTTTAATTTGTCCTTGAATTAAATTGTGAATTAAATTCAAATTCTATTCTCATAGCAACTTAAAATAGTTAAATTAAGTTTATTAAACTTACTTAACTTAGGAAATATGAATTGGAAGTCTTTTGGAAGTCATGTATATGTTCTCCCTACATTTTAGGAGTCCAATGTGAGTTAATTGTGAGTTGTAAAATAGAAGAGTCATTTTCATGAGTCAATTTAGTTAAATTAATTCTCAAACTTGTTGGGTGTGGAACTTGATTATCTTCTGTATTCAAAGGTCTTAGCTGGATGTATACCCTAGGGAGACTGTACACCCCTCCACGCGGGGGTTTGGGGGGGCCAATCCCCCCTGGTTGTGGGGTCCGAGGGCTAGCGGTCCCCTGGCGGGGGTTCAAGGGCAGCGTCCCCGAAGCTAAAAATAGATGTAAAATTGCCTTGTAAAAGTCTAGTAACTTCTAGTCAATTTGGGCCATTCATTAGGTGAATGATCTGATGGTAGAAGTTATGTTTAGTTTAAGGTTTTTTGCCCTAGAAGGCAACCCCTCACTATATATAAGGGAATTGTATTGCATCTATGCATCTCTGTATTCTGAGTGTGGAAGAGAGAAGAGATTGAGAGCGAAGAGGGTGTTACTACGGATCTACCGTAGGTTGTATCTCTTCAATTTGTTGGATAATATAAAAGAAAGGACTGGTTATTTCTCCGTGGACGTAGCCCAAATTGGGTGAACCACGTACATCTGTGTTTCTCTTGTTTTGTGTGTTTATATTTCTACAATATTTTATATGTTCCATTGCTCTGTAACATATATAATTTTCTAACAATTAGTATCAGAGCCAAAGGTCTATTTGGCTAATAAACTCGTAGGAGAGAAGGGTTCCTAGTTTGAGTGGGAGCAATGGTGGAAGATGGTAGGTTTAGGGTTGAAAAATTCAATGGCCAAAACTACCAGCTGTGGAAGATGCAGATGGAAGATTATATGTATCAGAGAGATCTGTACCTACCATTGAGTGGAAAGACAAAGAAGCTGATGACTATGACAGACACATAATGGGATATTCTCGATAGAAAGGCACTTGGAACAATATAGTTGTGCCTAGCACATCAGTAGCGTTTAATATTTCAAAGAAAATGACAATAGAGGATTTAATGTCGGCATTGGCCAAACTATATGAAAAGCCCTCGACCTCAAATAAGGTATTTCTTATGAAGCGTTTATTTAATATGAAGATGTCAGAAGGTGGATCTTTTACATACCATTTAAATGTTTTTAATACAATTACAAGTCAGTTAAGTTCTGTAGGGGTAAATTTGATGATGAAGTTAGGGCTCTGTTATTTCTGTGCTCATTGCCAGAAAGTTGGAATGATTTAGTTATTGCCATTAGTAACTCTGTCTCTGGATCTAGTACTTTAAAGTTTGATGATGTTGTCGGTGCAATACTTAGTGAGGAAACGTGATGGAAAAGCTCCAGTGAGACACCAGGTAATGCTTTGACTGCAGAGACTAGGGAAAGAAAAATGGAAAGAGGAAAGAGCTCTGGATATTGCAATAAGTCAAGAAAAGGTAGATCCAAGTCCAGATCAGGGATAGTGTGCTGGAAATGCGGGAAGAAAGGACACCTGCAGAAAGTCTGCAAGTCTCAGAAGGGAAAAGAAAGAGACGCGCAACAAGAAAAGGTTGGTACATTGTACTTATGCAATGGTATTACTAATTATGTTAATGCTTTAACCTCTACAGGAGAAGATACATCATTGTGGCATCATAGGCTTAGGCACATGAGTGAGAAGGGGATGCAGATTCTTCACTCAAGAAATTTGTTGCCAGGTTTGACGCATGTTGATTTAAAATTCTGTGAGAATTGTGTTTATGGAAAACAGAAGAGAGTCAGATTCTTTAGAGTTGGGAAAGAAAAGAAGAGCAAAAAATTAGATCTTGTGCATACATATGTATGGGGACCTGCTCAGGTATCATCTTTTGGTGGCTCTCGTTATTATGTTACTTTTATTGATGATGCAACTAGAGAAACCTGGATTTATTGTATTCGAAATAAATCTGATGTATTTGATACTTTCAAGAAATGGAAAGCTTTGGTTGAAAATGAGACAAGAAAAAGGTTGAAGTGTCTCAGATAAGATAATGGAGGTGAATATTGCAGTAAAGAGTTTGATAGGTACTGTTCAAAGAATGGAATTCGCAGAGAGAAGACAGTTCAAGGAACACCACAAGAAATGGTGTGTCAGAAAGGATGAACAGGACAATCATGGAGCATGCAAGGCGCATGAGATTGCATGCAGGATTGCCTTTATAATTTTGGGTAGATGTTGTAGATATTGTTGTTTATCTAATAAACATAGGGCCTTCAACTTCCTTGGATGGTGGTATTCCAGAGGAGGCATGGACAGGTAAAAAGGTAAACTACTCTTTTTTAAAGACTTTTGGTTGTGAAGCCTTTGTCCACATTAGCAAAGAAAATAGAAGAAAGCTTGAGGCAAAATCAAAGAAATGTACCTTTATTGGATATGGTGTTAATGATTTTGGTTATCGCTTATATGATTATGAAATCACAAAATCATTAGGAGCAAAGATGTAGTAGTCAATGAAAAGGTCTTTTATAAGAATCAGTTGCAGGAAAATAAGCAGGAAAAAGAAAATAGAGAATACACAGTGCTTAACGATATCACAGGAAAAGTGATGATGCTTGAAAATCATAATGATCAATAGCTAGAACAACAACCACAACAACAACAAGCACCTCAAACACGTGAAAGTGGTGTTAGAAGATCTACCAGGATAAGTAGACCCCCTGAACAATACTCTCCTTCATTATATTATGTATTGTTGACTGATTCCGGTGAACCAAAATGTTATGAAGAAGCAATGCAGGTAGAAACCAGGAAGAAGTGGGAGGTAGCCATGGAAGAAGAGATGGATTCCTTAATGCATAACCAGACTTGGGATTTAGTCAGGTTGCCTGCAGGAAAAACTACATTGAAGAATAAATGGGTTTACAGGTTGAAGGAAGAAGATAGAGGAAAACAGAGGTACAAAGCTAGACTTGTGGTGAAGGGGTTTGCACAGAAGAAAGGTATTGATTTTGATGAAATATTTTCTCCTGTTGTTAAAATGACTTCAATCAGAACTATTTTGAGTCTTGTAGTAGCTGAAGATTGGCATCTTGAGCAGTTAGATGTAAAGACAACCTTTCTCCATGGGGATTTGGAGGAAGAGATATATATGCAGCAGCCACAAGGATATGAAGTGAAAGGGAAGGAGAAACTTGTGTGCAGGATGAAGAAGAGCTTGTATGGCTTAAAACAGGCTCCAAGGCAGTGGTATCTAAAATTTGACAGGTTTATGTCTGAACAAGGTTATATTAGGTGTCACTCTGATCATTGTGTTTATCTCAAAAGGAAAAATGATGGCATCTATATTATACTATTATTGTATGTAGATGAAATGCTTGTTGTAGGTTCTAACATGCAGGAAATAAATGTGCTCAAAAGGAAATTGGCAAACTCATTTGCAATGAAGGATTTGGGTGCTGCAAAACAAATCCTTGGTATGAGAATAACTAGAGATAGGAAGAATTGTAAATTAACATTATCTCAAAGTGAGTGCATAGAAAAGGTGTTGAAAAGGTTTAATATGCAGAATGCAAAACTAGTTGGTATACCTTTGCCTAGCCATTTCAAATTAAGTAAGGAGGCGTGTCCCAAGACTCAGGAAGAAATGGCTCATATGTCTAAAGTTCCATATGCGTCAGCATTTGGAAGCTTAATGTATGCAATGTTCTGTACAAGGCTTGATATTGCACATGCAGTGGGAGTTGTAAGTAGGTACATGAACAATCTAGGGAAAGAACATTGGATGGCGGTGAAGTGGATTCTCAGGTATTTGAGAGGTACCACAAATCAGGCATTATGCTTGGTGGTTCAAACATTACTCTACAAGGATATGTTGATGAAGATATGGCAGGTGACAGAGATAACAGGAGGAGCACTACAGGATATGTATTTACTATAGGTGGAACAACTGTCAATTGGGTTTCAAAAATCCAAAGTGTTGTTGCACTTTCAACAACAGAAGCAGAGTATGTTTTTGCTACAGAGGCTAGTAAAGAAATGATTTGGTTACAAAGGTTTCTGGATGAATTGGGCAAGAAGCAGGAGTTGGGCATGTTATACAGTGATAGCCAGAGTGCCATACATCTTGCAAATAACTCTGCATTTCATTCCAAGACTAAACATATACAGCTCAAGTACCATTTCATACGGTCAGCATTGGAAGATGGACAGTTGAAGCTGGAAAAGATATACACTAGCCAAAATCCTGTAAATTTTCTAACAAAAGTTGTAACCAGGGAGAAACTGAGAGTTTGCTTAGTTTCAATTGGTATTCAAGTATGATGAAGAAGATGAGAAACAGCCAGGTCCAAAGTGGAGTTATTGTCTAGCAAATGAAGCAGCGGTGGAGTTGCTATAATCAGCCTCCAAGTGGGAGATTATTGGGTGTGGAGCCTGATTATTTTCTGTATTCAAAGGTCTTAGCCGGATGTATACCCCAGGAAGACTGTACACCACTCCACGCGAGGGGGTGCGGGGGGGCCGATCCCCCTCGGTGGGGGTTCGGGGGCAGTGCCCCTGAAGCTAAAAATAGATGTAAAATTTCCTTGTAAAAGTCTAGTAACTTCTAGTCAATTTGGGTTGTTCATTAGGCGGATGATCTAACGGTAGAAGTTATGTTTAGTTTAAGGTTTTTTTCCCTAGAAGGAAACCTCTTACTATATATGAGGGAATTGTATTGCGTCTCTGCATCTCTGTATTCTGAGTGTGGAAGAGAGAGGAGATTGAGAGCGAAGAGGGTGTTACAAGAGATCTGCTGTAGGTTGTATCTCTTCAGTTTGTTGGATAATATAAAAGGAAGGACTAGTTGTTTCTCCGTGGACGTAGCCCAAACTGGGCGAACCACGTATATCTATATCTCTCTTGTTTTGTGCGTTTTCTGCGTTTATATTTCTGCAATATTTTATATGTTCCATTGCTCTGTAATATATATAATTTTCTAACAAAACTGATTGAGAGAACTAAAGTGAGTTAACAGTTAGTGGCGACACTAATGAACTCTACCATTTCTACTCTATTTAACTGAATACTTACTCATCAGAAACTCATGCATGTCGATTCTAAGAAAGACCCAGTTGAGACTAGAGTACAGGGACAATGTACTATTTGTTTTAGATTTTTCTGAGTTGCACTGATAGTGCATGAATTCAGGAACTGATCCTTGAGGGATTGCACTATTTTTAAAGGCTTTATTTCCCTTTAAATACAAGTTATCCTTCATAGGAATTACACATTGGAATAAAGACTTGGAGAGCTTGTGAAGAGGCTAAGCTTTGGCCTGGAGCTTGCTTATGAGTTGGAGATTGAATTTGTTGAGCGCTGGGATTGTTCTAGAGAGAACAGGCATTGTAATTTCATCTTGATTTTCTGGATTAATACAAAACAGATAGTGGATTTTTGAGTTGTGGCTCTCCTGAATATTTAATGTGTTATGTGCCTTTGATTATCTTCCTCTATTGATTATTGTTTGCTCGATGTTTATGGGCTTCCACTGTAAAGAGTAGAAGTAGATTCTTGTCTCTTACTTTAGCAAATTGCATTAGCTTGTGAATCTACAAGATTTTCTACACTAGAGTTAAGATGATCTAGCCTGGTAAAGTAATTTAAATTAAATTTTTCATCTTTTCATTGTTAACTTGAAGTTGAAATATACTAGCATAGATCCATGTTAACTCAGGATCTACCAAGATGGATCTATGGTGGTTTTGAGAAACCCACTTATAAAAATTTTAACTGTAAAAAAATTTCACTTTTTGCCTGCCTAAATATAGACTCACTTAATAGTGCAACAAAGTTACTCTATTCCAAAGTGTTAACATGTCAACTTATGAGACTTGAGGCATGTATATGTGTGTGTATATGCGCACCTCATATTTGATCCCTCTCCATGCTCGGGTACATCAGGACTTAAGATGGATCTAGGTTGGTTCCATTATTAATTATAATTATAGTTATTACTTTTATTCTTTTATGGAGTCAAAATGTTTTAATAATGATGAATCATAGTATGTGATTCTAAACACGCCGACATAAAAAAAGCAACCATGAATCAAAATGTGCATTTTGAGAATTGTAAAATTATTGATTTTGTTATTTAATTTTGTTTTAATTTTGATTTTGATTTTTATTTTGATGTAATTACAATAATATATATATATTATATATAGTATATATATAAGTAATATATATATATATATATATAAATTAAAAAATTAAAAAATTACCATCATATCTTAATTTAAAAGTACTTATTAATTGGAGTTATGATTCTCTCTTTTTATATATGTTTCATGTTAAAATATTTTATACTGAACATGCATATTGAAATATTTTGATTTATTTCGCACGTTAAATTTTTCTTTACTATTAATATTTTTAAAATCTTATATATCAATTCCATATTAAGAATGAAATAAACTACGTCTCCCTATCAATGGAAAGTGAAAAAAATAAATTAAATTACTTTATTTTTCTCTATTTAAAGTTAATATAAAATTATCTTTTAATATGAACTTGAAATATTTTGCTAACACTAAAATAATTTTTTTGTTATTAATGTGTTTTTGTTTTAAAATTACATGTAAATTGAATATAAAATGAATTACACATCATGTAATATCAATAATATTATCTTTTGTCAATTCCATATTAAGTAGTGAAGAAATTACATCTCTCCCTTATAGTAAAAAGTAAATTATTATTAGTTAGATAAGAGAAATGAGCTTTAAGACTCCTAGTTCTTGACGTCTAGGGTCTCCCTAGCCACTACACCTCTATTAGCTCACATATGATTCGAAGATTCAAAGAAAAGACTATTGCGCTGTGATATTAGACTCCATTTTATGATTTAGCTGTTGACAACTAGTTTTTGTTGAACAATATTTTCCGCAGTTGATGTCGCCACTCTAATGGGATGTTGTGTTTGATCAAGCTTTCTTTTTTACATGAGTGTTGCAAGAAGTATAGCAGATCTAGGGTAAGGCTCCCTTTGCTTAATTATTTTCCTCTGTACATTGTCTCGTGGAGGAGGTGGTTGCATTTAGAGCCCTACTGTAGGCTCAGAAACCATAGGGGCCTTCTTCTCCCCACCAAAAAATTGTGAAGAAATTAGTTGAGATCCCTATTGTGGAACTCTCTCTGTCAGTTCCATGTAAGAGAGCCTTAGCCCTCTCATAAAAAGCATCAGTTGGCAAGTTTATGGGCTTGTGGCTAAATCCAAAAGTTGTTGAATCCTAGATCTCAGAACAATGGGCCCCCAAACTTCAAGGTTAGGTAGCTTTCTTGGTAGTAAGAAGAGGCTTCTATGTTTTTTTTGTTTTTCAATAAAATGGAAAGAGATTTTATTTTCAGATCAGGGTCATATTTTATGGGGTCTAGAGTCCTCTTTATCACTCCATGGACTTTGGATTTTAATCCAGATTTTGAGATTACTACAATGTCAGCGTGAGTTTGGCTGCCACAACTCCCTCTTGATCTTTGGGGGCTTGATGCACTAAAGGACATTGGAAACAAGCTAGGTCACTATCTCAATAAAGCATAACCAAAACAAGGTCAATTTTATTGTGCTCATATATGTGTTGAAGTAAACCTCAGCGAAGACTTACCAAAGCCCCTAAAGATAAATCTAGGAGAATGCAGCCATATCCAAGAATTGGACTATGAGAAGATTCCCTTCAAGTGCATCATTTGTCATTCTCATGGGTACTTTGCCAAAAACTACCCCCAATGAAAAAAAGCGAGCAAGCTCGCCCCTATTTCTAAAGAAACTAGTTTCCAAATAGCACAAAAGAGAAGAAGTAAGTAACTAAACAAGGTTGCAATCCCAAAGAAATATGTTGAAGCAGATCCAATGTCAGAATCTTCCCCTAGAAAAAATTATATTAAGGATCTTTAAGATTTAGAACAAGATGAATACTCCCATATAGATGAAACCCCAAATGAGGATCAAGGAAATACTTAAGTGTTGGTGGAAAATGAAGAGAAAACCCCTTCATGAGTCACCCTCCATATTTAGATTCATTTTTTGAGAAAATAACAATGAAATTGACTCCCTCCACTTTCGTGCAGATGAAGAAGTCTCCCCCAAAGTTATAACAGAAACTTATGGTTATTAGGGCAGTTAATGCAAAATCATGCAAGGGAGACAACACTAAAAAATCCTTCTCCTCGAACGCAATGGAACCACCTCTCACAAGAGACAGTAAATCCAATAAAGAAAAGTGAGAACGCGAAATAAATTCAAACCTGGTTTCATGATCCCAACTCCAAGTGGACTTTCTGCTCCAAAAGCCTTCCAAATAGCTTGATGTTCTATTTTTACACACTCTTATGCTCACAATATGTAAGAATTTATACTTGTAAACATGTAGAAGGACTTAGTTGTAGCAATTGTGGAAAATATTGGGATCTGTCTCCCATGAATTTAGTCATTACCTTAGTAGAATATTGATGCAAGGCTGGCCTGCAAAACCAGGATCTTTTAAAATCTCTCCCATGGAAACTTGATTGGTTCACAATGATCATAAGACTATTAAATCTCATATGAAAGCTTTCAAACCATCACTGTAGAATTCAAACCATCCAACAGCTGAATCGTTATGTGATGTGGGCAAACAGAGCATTCAGCGAATTCCAATCCATATTAAAGCCAACATATTATCCCTGATAATTGTTAAAAGCTCTGAAAGTTCTAGACAATACATATGCACACAAATCACTGAAATAATTAATTAACAAATAAATTATTTACAAGATCATGGCCTATTCATGCCCTCTTATTCTTCATACTCACTCATTCTCTCTCACTCTATTCTCAATGCCTTTGAGGCTACATAATTTATAAAACTTAGCATGATCTAGAATCACTCAACTAAAAGCTCTAAGACTCTACATGCAATGCATACATATGGAAAAAAACATCTTGAGGCTTTATTCCATCTTTTTCCCTATTCTAAAATAGAAAAGCTTCCTTATCCCTTAATGATCCATATCCATTCCCTTTATGCCTAAAAGCTCTCCTAGTTTTATTTATTTATTTTGAGAATATCTAATTAATCACACTTAAAAGCCTAAATATTAAATTGACTTGGAATTTAGGAAACTAATTCCACAAATGCATGACCCCCTATGTCTATTATTTACAATAATTTCCCTTTGGGCTGAATGCTCCTGCATCAGACTCCCAAGGTAGAAAAATTTCATGATCTCCTGATCATGTGTTCAGATCTATGTTTGCCTGGATCCCATATTTTGTGTTGCAACTTTCCATTTGCCGCTGCTTCTGTCTGTTGTTCTTCTCTAGGTCTCCACACTTTATGCTGCCTTGCTCCACTAGCTGCACTCTTGCAATCTTCTGCTGTCTTCCTTTTGTTGCTTCTCCTTTGTTTCACTGCTGCTGGTCTCTTCTAGGACTCCTTCATCATCATCTGTCTCATCATTTCAATTTATTTGTCTAGCAGATTTTCTCCAGCTTCTTCAATAAAACCTGTACTCACAAAACAATTGTTAGAATAAAATTCATAAGGCATCAGTGCCCCAATAGATTTTGCTTCTGCTAGTGTTGTCTCAGCTGCCACCATAAATGTCGCCCCACATGTTGCTCTAGCTGTCACTATGGATGTTGTTGCCTCCCAAACTTCCCGTCCCTCTGCAACATTCTTTTGCTCATCACCTGTAATTTCATCTGCAACTTTTTCCTCCAGTTTAGATGTCTCCAGCCAATATTTCAGCACATAAGTCCTCTGTCTCTCCAACTCTCTTCTCTAGAGATCTAGTTTTCTATACAATTCAACAACTTCCTTAGGAGTAGAACTTGGAAACTTCACACAATTTTCTATACCTTCAACAACTTTTGACCAATCGTCAGCTGGTCCAACACTCTGATTAGACTCCTTCGTCTTCATTTTCTCATCATCGATCTGAATAGCCTTCAGATTCAACTCTTCTTGGACAAATTCTAAAGTTTGTTCATCTCCCTATTCTGTACCTGCAAACATATGCAACTCATTAGTTTTTAAATCACAAGACTTTTTAGTCTTGATTGCTTCCTTTAGCACCCCTGTTAACTGCATGCTTATCTGTAAATCTTTTTTTTGTTGTAGCCTCTGCCACTTCACTCTCTTCCTCAGCAGTAAACCATGTCTCTAGTCTTTCACATTTTCCTGTAACAACCCCATCAATAGCTCAAGATGAACTGCTATCTCAACTTTCTCTTTCTCATACTCTTCCTGAGTCAACCGCTGTCTTATGCCATTCGTCTTGGCATATTTCTTCTCTTTTCTACTGTGGCCTCTTTCTGGACCTCTGCTCCCTCCTTTATGACTTTCAGTAGTCATCTCCTTCGCCATGATCTCCTCACCTATGAGTTGCATGAAGCCTCTACCACAGCAAACTCTCTTGCTGCCAGTTACCTCACCAATCCTTCCCTCCGGATCTGGTCTTTTGGTAATCATTGGTCCTTTGCTGGAACCTTTCGAGCATCCTCTACTGCTCCTGTAGGCTTCTCTCATCTGCAAATTTATTCAACCTCTGTTGAATCTTTAGGTTCTGCCACATTCACTTAGAATCCCTTGCTGGACTCCTTGATCACTACACTCTTTGCTACAATATTCATCAGTTCCAAAAATCACATGCAATTAACTTAACAAAAACACACTTGAACTTTCAAAAAGAGCTATTCCTGCTCTGATACCACCTGATGCAAGGCTGGCCTGCAAAACCAGGATCTTTTAAAATCTCTCTCGTGGGAACTTGATTGGTTCACAATGATCATAAGACTATTAAATCTCATATGAAAGCTTTCAAACCATCACCGTAGAATTCAAACCATCCAACAGCTGAATCGCCATGTGATGTGGGCAAACAGAGCATTAAGCGAATTCCAATCCATATTAAAGCCAACATATTATCCCTGATAATTGTTAAAAGCTCTGAAAGTTCTAGACAATACATATGCACACAAATCACTGAAATAATTAATTAACAAATAAATTATTTACAAGAGAAATCATGGCCTATTCATGGCCTCTTATTCTTCATACTCACTCATTCTCTCTCACTCTATTCTCAATGCCTTTGAGGCTACATAATTTATAAAACTTAGCACGATCTAGAATCACTCAACTAAAAGCTCTAAGACTCTACATGCAATACATACATATGGCAAAAAGCATCTTGAGGCTTTATTCAATCTTTTTCCCTGTTCTAAAATAGAAAAGCTTCCTTATTCCTTAATGATCCACATCCATTGCTTTTATGCCTAAAAACTCTCCTAGTTTTATTTATTTATTTTGAGAATATCTAATTAATCACACTTAAAAGCCTAAATATTAAACTGACTTGGAATTTAGGAAACTAATTCCACAAATGCATGAGCCCCTATGTCTATTATTTACAATAATTTCCCTTTGGGATGAATGCTCCTGCATGAGACTCCCAAGGTAGAAAAATTTCATGATCTCTTGATCATCTGTTCAGATCTATGTTTAGCTGGATCCCATATCTTGTGTTGCAACTTTCCATTTGCCGCTGCTTCTGTCTGTTGTTCTTCTCCAGGTCTCCACACTTTATGCTCCCTTGCTCCACTAGCTGCACTCTCACAATCTTCTGTTGTCTTTCTTTTACTACTTCTCCTTTGTTTCACTGGTGCTGGTCTCTTCTGGGGTTCTTTCATCATCATCCGCCTTATCAGTTCAATTTCTTTGTCTAACAAATTTTCTCTAGCATCTTCAATAAGACCTGTACTCACAAAACAATTGTTAGAATAAAAAATATAAGGCTTTAGTGCCTCTTCTGCTACTATCAATGTTGTCTCAGCTGTCACTATGGATGTTGCTGCCTCCCAAACTTCCTGTCCCTCTGCAACATTCCTTTGCTTGTCACTTGCAATTTCACCTGCAACTTCATCTGCAACTTTTTCCTCTTGTTCACTGCACTGGCCTCTTTCTTCTGCAATCTCCTTATCATACTCTGGATTCTCCAACCAGTATTCTAAGAATGCAATTTCTCTGTAGCATCTCTGAAGAATATCATCATCACCTGCATTCACATATAAACTTTCAGTTTGCACAAAATCACTAAGTTTAACAGACTCAACTATTGCTTCACTTATCTGTGCTACAGATTGATCCACTTCCTCAACATTTATAAGAACTTCCTCTTGTGCTGTAACAATTTCACAAGATGGCACATCCTCCTCAACATCTGTAATCACGTCACGATTGTCAGCTATACAAGCACAATAGTTCACATTATCCAGCTCATCTGGATCTGCCCACTAATTCAAGAAATCATCAATGATCTTCTCCTCTGTTTCATCAATGGAAACCTCCTCTGCATCTGCAAACATACACAACTCATCAATTTTAAAACTGCAAGACTTTTTATTCTTGACTGCTTCCTTCGGCATTTTCCATTGATCAGATCTGCATGTGGAATCTTCAAATTCCATTCGTGGCTCAAGAACTCTAAGTCCATTTTTCAACAAGGCAATAAGAATTTGTCTCAACCTCCTCTGCAATTGTCGCCAAATCACTCTCTTTCCCTGCAGTGGAAAGAGCCATTTTCCTTTCTTCTTTTCCTGCTCTTGCAGCCATTCTTCCAGTACCTGCAACTGTGCCTTTATTTCTGCAATCTTTCTTTCTCGAACTCCTGCAGTCATCTCATCTCTGTGGCATTTCTCTGAACCTCTTCCTCCTCCAGAAAAACTCCTTCTGCCTCTGGCAGACTGCTTCCTCATGAGTTTCTCACTCACCATGAGTTGTACTATCCTCTGCAGCATCAATCTCTCTTGGTGCAACTTACCTCACCAATCTTTCCCTCCGGATCTGGTCTTTTGGTAAGTACTTGGTTCACTTCCTCTGGAACCTCTTGAGCACTCCTTTGCTCTCTCTAGGCTATCTCTTCAACTCACATTCTTCTTCAGGACACTGCACTTGTCCTCCTTATCTAGCCTTCAGCTGAATGCCAGGTTCATTGCCACCTTCTCTGCAACCATAAACTTCATTTACAAATTTCAAATCAGAAAAATAATCTCACCTCTTAAGATCTTTCCTGATCTTGTCTTCTTCCCACTGCTGCAATCTTCTTCACTTGTGTATGCTTGCACATCAAATTTAAAAATCTGATCTTTATCTCAACTATTCACCACACTTAAAAAAACACACTTCAATTCTCCGTTGTACTAAAAAAAAACATCTTCAATAGAGCATTCTAGCTCTGATACCACTTGATGCAATCCGCAACCCGCAAAACCCAGAATCTTTAAACTCTGTCTATGCATATAACCATGCATTGCAATACACAGTAAATCCAGCATATTATCCTTGATAAATGTTAAAAGCTATGAATGTTCCAGACAATACATATGCACACAAAGGACTGAAATAATTAATTAAGAAATAAATTATTTACAAGAGAAATCATGGCCTATTCATGGCCTCTTCTTCTTCATACTCACTCATTCTTTCTCACTCTATTCTCAATGCCTTTGAGGCTACATAATTTATAAAACTTAGCATGATCTAGAATCACTCAACTAAAAGCTCTAAGATTCTACATGCAATACATACATATGGCAAAAAGCAT
>APFE030445868.1:57501-208546 GCA_000404065.3 Pinus taeda
TTTATTTATTTATTTTGAGAATATCTAATTAATCACACTTAAAAGCCTAAATATTAAACTGACTTGGAATTTAGGAAACTAATTCCACAAATGCATGACCCCCTATGTCTATTATTTACAATAATTTCCCTTTGGGCTGAATGCTCCTTCATAAGACTCCCAAGGTGGAAAAATTTCATGATCTCCTGATCATGTGTTCAGATCTATGTTTGTCTGGATCCCATATTTTGTGTTGCAACTTTCCATTTGCCGCTGCTTCTGTCTGTTGTTCTTCTCCAGGTCTCCACACTTTATGCTGCCTTGCTCCACTAGCTGCACTCTTGCAATCTTCTGTTGTCTTCCTTTTGCTGCTTCTCCTTTATTTCACTGCTGCTGGTCTCTTCCAGGACTCCTTCATCATCATCCGTCTCATCATTTCAATTTCTTTGTCTAGCAGATTTTCTCCAGCTTCTTCAATAAAACCTGTACTCACAAAACAATTGTTAGAATAAAATTCATAAGGCATCAGTGCCCCCATAAATTTTGCTTCTGCTAGTGTTGTCTCAGCTGCCACCATAAATGTCGCCCCACATGTTGCTCTAGCTGTCACTATGGATGTTGCTGCCTCCCAAACTTCCTGTCCCTCTGCAACATTCTTTTGCTCATCACCTGCAATTTCATCTGCAACTTTTTCCTCTGGTTCAGATGTCTCCAGCAAATATTTCAGCACATAAGTCCTCTGTCTCTCCAACTCTCTTCTCTGGATATCTAGTTTTCTATACAATTCAACAACTTCCTTAGGAGCAGAACTTGGAAACTTCACACAATTTTCTATACCTTCAACAACTTTTGACCAATCGTTAGCTGGTCCAACACTCTGATTAGACTCCTTCGTCTTTATTTTCTCATCATCAATCTGAATAGCCTTTAGATTCAACTCTTCTTGGACAAATTCTAAAGCTTTTTCATCTCCCTATTTTGTACTTGCAAACATACGCAACTCATTAGTTTTTAAATCACAAGACTTTTTAGTCTTGACTGCTTCCTTTAGCACCCCTGTTAACTGCATGCTTATCTGTAAATCGTTTTTTTGTTGTAGCCTTTGCCACTTCACTCTCTTCCTCAGTAGTAAACCATGTCTCTGGTCTTTCACATTTTCCTGTAACAACTCCATCAATAGCTCAAGATGAACTACTATCTCAACTTTCTCTTTCTCATACTCTTCTTGAGTCAACCTCTGTCTTATGCCATTCGTCTTGGCATATTTCTTTTCTTTTCTACTGTGGCCTCTTTCTGAACCTCTGCTCTCTCCTTTATGACTTTCAGTAGTCATCTCCTTTGCCATGAGTTCCTCACCTATGAGTTGCATGAAGCCTCTACCACAGCAAACTCTCTTGCTGCCAGTTACCTCACCAATCCTTCCCTCCGGATTTGGTCTTTTGGTAATCATTGGTCCTCTGCTGGAACCTTTCGAGCATCCTCTACTACTCCTGTAGGCTTCTCTCATCTGCAACGTTATTCAACCTCTGTTGAATCTTTAGGTTCTGCCACATTCACTTATAATCCCTTGCTGGACTCCTTGATCACTACACTCTTTGCTACAATATTCATCAGTTCCAAAAATCACATGCAATTAACTTAACAAAAAAACACTTGAACTTTCAAAAAGAGCTATTCTTGCTTTGATACCACCTGATGCAAGGCTGGCCTGCAAAACCAAGATATTTTAAAATCTCTCTCGTGGAAACTTGATTGGTTCACAATGATCATAAGACTATTAAATCTCATATGAAAGCTTTCAAACCATCACCGTAGAATTCAAACCATCCAACAGCTGAATCGCTATGTGATGTGGGCAAACAGAGCATTCAGCCAATTCCAATCCATATTAAAGCCAACATATTATCCCTGATAATTGTTAAAATCTCTTAAAGTTCTAGACAATACATATGCACACAAATCACTGAAATAATTAATTAAGAAATAAATTATTTACAAGAGAAATCATGGCCTCTTATTCTTCATACTCACTCATTCTCTCTCACTCTATTCTCAATGCCTTTGAGGCTACATAATTTATAAAACTTAGCATGATCTAGAATCAATCAACTAAAAGCTCTAAGACTCTACATGCAATGCATACATATGGCAAAAAGCATCTTGAGGATTTATTCCACCTTTTTCCCTGTTCTAAAATAGAAAAGCTTCCTTATCCCTTAATGATCCACATCCATTGCTTTTATGCCTAAAAGCTCTCCTAGTTTTATTTATTTATTTTGAGAATATCTAATTAATCACACTTAAAAGCCTAAATATTAAACTAACTTGGAATTTAGGAAACTAATTCCACAAATGCATGACCCCCTATGTCTACTATTTACAATAATTTCCGTTTGGGCTGAATGCTCCTGCATCAGACTCCCAAGGTAGAAAAATTTCATGATCTCCTGATCATGTGTTCAGATCTATGTTTGCCTGGATCCCATATTTTGTGTTGCAACTTTCCATTTGCCGCTGCTTCTGTCTGTTGTTCTTCTCCAGGTCTCCACACTTTATGCTGCCTTGCTCCACTAGCTGCACTCTTGGAATCTTCTACTATCTTCCTTTTGCTGCTTCTCCTTTGTTTCACTGCTGCTGGTCTCTTCCAGGACTCCTTCATCATCATCTGTCTCATCATTTCAATTTCTTTGTCTAGCAGATTTTCTCCAGCTTCTTCAATAAAACCTGTACTCACAAAACAATTGTTAGAATAAAATTCATAAGGCATCCGTGCCCCCATAGATTTTGCTGCTGCTAGTGTTGTCTCAGCTGCCACCATAAATGTCGCCCCACATGTTGCTCTAGCTGTCACTATGGATGTTGTTGCCTCCCAAACTTCCTGTCCCTCTGCAACATTCTTTTGCTCATCACCTGCAATTTCATCTGCAACTTTTTCCTCTGGTTCAGATGTCTCCAACAAATATTTCAGCACATAAGTCCTCTGTCTCTCCAACTCTCTTCTATGGAGATCTAGTTTTCTATAAAATTCAACAACTTCCTTAGGAGTAGAACTTGGAAACTTCACACAATTTTCTATACCTTCAACAACTTTTGACCAATCGTCAGCTGGTCCAACACTCTGATTAGACTCCTTCGCCTTCATTTTCTCATCATCGATCTGAATAGCCTTCAGATTCAACTCTTCTTGGACAAATTCTAAAGCTTGTTCATCTCCCTATTCTGTACCTGCAAACATACGCAACTCATTAGTTTTTAAATCACAAGACTTTTTAGTCTTGACTGCTTCCTTTAGCATCCCTGTTAATTGCATGCTTATCTTTAAATCTTTTTTCTGTTGTAGCCTCTGCCATTTCACTCTCTTCCTCAACAGTAAACCATGTCTCTGGTCTTTCACATTTTCCTGTAACAACTCCATCAATAGCTCAAGATGAACTGCTATCTCAGCTTTCTCTTTCTCATACTATTCCTGAGTCAACCGCTGTCTTATGCCATTCGTCTTGGCATATTTCTTCTCTTTTCTACTGTGGCCTCTTTCTGGACCTCTGCTCTCTCCTTTATGACTTTCAATAGTCATCTCCTTCGCCATGAGTTCCTCACCTATGAGTTGCATGAAGCCTCTACCACAGCAAACTCTCTTGCTGCCAGTTACCCCACCAATCCTTCCCTCCGGATCTGGTCTTTTGGTAATCATTGGTCCTCTGCTGGAACCTTTCGAGCATCCTCTACTGCTCCTGTAGGATTCTCTCATCTGCAACTTTATTCAACCTCTGTTGAATCTTTAGGTTCTGCCACATTCACTTAGAATCCCTTGCTGGACTCCTTGATCACTACACTCTTTGCTACAATATTCATCAGTTCCAAAAATCACATGCAATTAACTTAACAAAAAAATACTTGAACTTTCAAAAAGAGCTATTCCTGCTCTGATACCACCTGATGCAAGGCTGGCCTGCAAAACCAAGATCTTTTAAAATCTCTCTCATGGAAACTTGATTGGTTCACAATGATCATAAGACTATTAAATCTCATATGAAAGATTTCAAACCATCACCGTAGAATTCAAACCATCCAACAGTTGAATCGCTATGTGATGTGGGCAAACAGAGCATTCAACGAATTCCAATCCATATTAAATCCAGCATATTATCCATGATAATTGTTAAAAGCTCTGAAAGTTCTAGACAATACATATGCACACAAATCACTGAAATAATTAATTAAGAAATAAATTATTTACAAGAGAAATCATGGCCTATTCATGGCCTCTTATTCTTCATACTCACTCATTCTCTCTCACTCTATTCTCAATGCCTTTGAGGCTACATAATTTATAAAGCTTAGCATGATCTAGAATCACTCAACTAAAAGCTCTAAGACTCTACGTGCAATGCATACATATGGCAAAAAGCATCTTGAGGCTCTATTCCATCTTTTTCCCTGTTCTAAAATAGAAAAGCTTCCTTATCCCTTTATGATCCACATCCATTGCTTTTATGCCTAAAATCTCTCCTAGTTTTATTTATTTATTTTGAGAATATCTAATTAATCACACTTAAAAGCCTAAATATTAAACTGACTTGGAATTTAGGAAACTAATTCCACAAATTCATGACCCCCTATGTCTATTATTTACAATAATTTCCCTTTGGGCTGAACACTCCTGCATCAAATATCCCACATAAAAATGGCATTGTAATGAATCCCCCATGTATTTGTTGTGAGCGGGCGCAAATTTAATAAAATTAGTACTCATTTTTTGTATATATATATAATATATATATATATATATATTATATACACACGCTTCATTACTTTATCTCTATATAAATTAATTGTTAAAATAAAGTGGAAATTGAAGTACTTTATTATGGGCAACATTTTTTTTTTGTTATTCATATTTTAATTTGTTAATGTAAATAATAATTTGTTATTTTTAAATGTAATGTTAGGTGGACAACATTCTCCCCTATATGGGTTGTAAAGGGTCTCTTCGCAAAACATTTAAAAGATTATTATTAATTAATAAAAAAGTTTAATGCCGGATTATGAATGTAACATTATATATATATATATATATAGAGAGAGAGAGAGAGAGAGAGAGAGAGAGAGAAAGAGAGAGAGAGAGAGAGAGAGAGCATCTACGACTTCCTAGATTATTATTTTTTGACAAATAACAAATGACTCAAATCCACTTCTTCCTGAAGTTGTTGGCTAGTGCCAAGGAAATAAGTCTAATAGAGGGCAGGCACTCTGTTTTCCGAGTAACTGAAAGCCAACTGAAAGGGCAGAGAACACTTTGAAATAACAATAGACCGGGGATACCTAAAGGCAGAGAGAGAGAGAGCTATGGATATATGTTTTCTACTTCTAAATATGATGGGCATGTGTTGACATTTTAATGTGGAGAATATAAATCACAATTTTTTGTTTTTTAATGTCAAGTATGTATATATTATATAAAACAAAAGAAAATAACACATTTCTTATAGTTAAAATATTTTATTAGTGTGTTGCTTGATAAAAATATAGATCCATCTTATTTCGAGATCTACCAAGAGTAAAGAGGAGTCAAATATCTTGAAGTGCAAACCTTTCCACAAATTTGCACTCAGGAAAAAGTTTACATCTTAAGAAATTTAATCTATCTCGAAAATTGATAGATCTAAAGTTAAGATGAATTTCTACTGATTAAATAAAAAAAATTATAAACCTTATGATATAAAATTTGAAACATTATTGAACTTTATTATTTTTTTTCGAAAAACATTCATCAATTTTTTATTTTATTTTTTAACTTGAAATGGTATGAAAATATTTTGTTTATATTACATAAGTAATTTTTAAAATTTAATTTAATAGTTTAGGGTTCAAATCTTGTGCTATCCCCCGATCAGGGTGTGTGCTATCCCCCCGATCAGGGTGTGAAGTTGGACATGATGAAGATGTAGTCCTACCAAGCATACAAAAAAATAAAAATAAAATAACATTGTTAAAATATAAATAAATATATATTAATTCCATAATTTAAAAAATTAGAATTAATTTTTTTTTGAGTTTATAAAATTTATAATTTTAATAACATTAAGGGAATTGTAAATGAAATGTAATAAGCTTACATTATATTTCAAGTTATATATAGAGAGATAGGGGAAATATTCCAGCAAATCCACTTGATTCAAAATATTTTTTTTTCTCAAGAAATATTTTAGCAAATCCAAGGCAAATTCACTTCAAGGGATCACATCCCATCATCTTATTAGCAGAGCCTAACCCAAAAAGGGTCGAGGAGAATTGACTTCGTAACCTCCCATTAACTAGATGTTTCAACGTCAAAAACTTGATCAATTAAATTAACTCTCAAAGCTCAATTTTAAAATAATAATTATAATAGTGATATTTTTAACTTATAAAATGATATAACATAAAAAGTCTAATAATTTTAGGAATATAAAATAAAATTATAGAGTAAATCTATTTTCTTAAAATTGGATAAACCAAAATTAATCTAAATGTATCATCATCATTGTTATTTCACATTACATTATTTAATAAACATTTGCTCAAGATATTTTGCAATTGATTAATTAATTTTATTTATGCATTTCTATTTTCTTAAAATTGGATAAACCAAAATTTATCTTAATGTATCATCATCATTGTTATTTCACATTACATTATTTAATAAACATTCGCTCAAGATATTTTGCAATTGATTAATTAATTTTATTTATGTAGTTCTATTTTCTTAAAATTGGATAAACGAAAATTAATCTTAATGTATCATCATCATTGTTATTTCACATTACATTATCTAATAAACATTCGCTTAAGATGTTTTGCAATTGATTAATTAATATTTATGTAGTTCTATTTTCTTAAAATTGGATAAACCAAAATTAATCTTAATGTATCATCATCATTGTTATTTCACATTACATTATTTAATAAACATTCACTCAAGATGTTTTGCAATTGATTAATTAGTTTTATTTATGTAGATTGTTTATTTTGTATGGTTGTTATCATGATAATTTCACATTGTTCCTTTTCATTAAATTTTCACTAACATGTTTTTCCAATTAACTTCATTCGTGTTGTAATTTCCAAAAGTTAATGTTAAATCACTGTAGTTATCTCTATTCGTTTTCATGTTCTTCGAGTCATTTCTTAAAGATGATATAGTTTTTTTAGCTAAACTAGGTGCATATTTATATTATTAAAAAAAGACATACCAATTTTGTAGCTATTACCTTACCATGTGAGAAAACAAGTTAATAGGATTGGTAATTGTTTGTTTGTTTTGTTTTGTTTTGTTTTGTTTTAAGTGTAATTGTCGTAAAATAATTGTATAAGAAATTAAAACTACGTCTATTAGAATTACTAGTGATTAAAATAGAACTTAAGTTAGTAGTAAGGTAAATATGTTTGTTTAAGTGTAAAAAACTCAAAACGTATATCATCAGCTAAGTAGTAGGAGAATCTATCTAAATATGTAGAGTCATGTTTTCCTCGTTATTATTGAGAAAGTCCAAGTTTGCAATTTTCTTAGTGAGCACTGAGACCTTATTGTCTAGTTTTTTAACGTTGCATCTATAAGGTGTCCATGTTGAGCAATATCTCTTGTTGAGGTTCACTACATTCCACCAAAAATGTACCCATATTGGTTTTGAATTACTATAGTTATAGATATCCATTGTTTGCATGTATTAAGTTTTCCAAGAGTGGGTGTTCCCCATGTATGCAATCCATTACTCAACATTTTCTTTGACCTCTATATAAAAAAGGAACAATCTCTCAACTTTAGCTTCATGCCTAGCCACATCCATCTCATATCGAGCATTGTAGGGAGTGTGTTCCCAATCATGAGCAATTAAGGCTTTTATATTAGCTTAGGCTCTTGAGTGGGGAAGCAACCTCCTCCCTTAGCTTCCATGATGATTGTGAGAAGAATCATGGCGTGACATGGCGAATTTTGGGTCATGGGCAAGAGAGAAATAGAGGAGGTGGGCAAGAAGAACAATGCTTAAAATGAGTTCACATGTTTACATGTGACCTTCAAAAATGGGTTCACATGTCTACATGTAACCTTCAAACTACTACAAAAAAAAGAATGAAGAGGGTGAAGTCGAGCCCAATTACAAATTGGGAGACAAAGGTCTAGAGGACATGAACCAAATAGAGAAAAGGCAAACATAAGCCAAATGGAGAAGAGGCAAACATAGGGATACATAGCTAGGGGTTTGTATGAAGGCAAAATTTCGCTAGAAGCCCCTACCATAATGGACAAAAAGCAAGAAAAACTTGAGTTAACTTACCCAAAATAAATGTATATAATAAGGTGTCCATCCAAAAACATTAAGTTTTTAACATTATCAAACCATAATTTAGAGTGTGTTGCCATTCTCGTTATAAAGTGTGCCATGGTCTTGTTATAATAATGGTTGAGTGAAGGAGTGATCATTAAAGAATATAAACAGAGCTCAACCTTTACCAACATGTAAACATGTGAGTTGTCTACATGTACCAATTAGCTGAGTCTCATGATCATCAATAATGGTTGCTGCACTAAAAAAACACCAAATGAAATGACTCTAATGAACACCCACCATGAACATTCAAGATTATATATTTGTCTTGATGTGAATTTTTGTAAATATAAAATTAAGTAAATTTCATGTTTAAAAAAAAATTATCGTATTAAAAAGTACTTTTGACAACTTAAGTGAATGACAAAATATATCCATATTAATTTTTGTGCCCGGAGGTATTTTTTATAATATGTGTCGGAGTGGTATTTTCAAAACTCATGTAGATGAGATGTGTCACCTTTGTAATATTGACCTTGCACATCTAGGTTAGAAAAAGGTAATTAATATAAAACAAAAATCAAATCATAAGAATTCACAAAAATAAAATATATCTTCAATTTAAAATAAACGTTAATACAAGTACAAAGGAGATCCATATTGATTAATAACTCACGTTATTAAAAAAAAACCATAAAAACTAACATAAATTTTATTGGGAAGTGAATTAGATAAATCAATAGTTAGATAAATCAATAGTTATTATTGTAATTTTCATTTTGTTACTATATATTTATCTATATTTTGATTAAGACGTGGGTCAAAAACACAAGCAAACCCATTAATCATGCCCCAACAAAAAAATCACCTTTTTCATTTAAAAAAGATAATAAAAAATAAAAAATAAAAAATCAGTTTTTAAATATTTTTAACTTTAAATTTAACATTTAATTATTAATAAAGTAATTACGTCGTAAGGCGTTTCTTTTTGAAATCAACTCCCCTCTCTGCCTACCTGTCATCTTGTAAGCCACACGATTATGTGTTAGACGATTGCAATAATTTCAGCCATTGATTCAAAAGGGTTGCCCAAACGGTTTGGGCGTTTCATTTGGCACCGGGTCGAATAGGTTATTCTTCAAAACCTTATGGGATGAGAATGTATCAGGTTTACGGCGACGACGGCAGCAGGCCCCTTCTGGAGGACAGCAGGAATGACCTACGTTGCCTATGCCAACGTATGTGCTTCCATGCTCAGAGGTTGCCTGAAGGAGCCCTACAAATCTGATGCCATCTCGCGCGAGAAGGTTCATTATACTGTCACTAAGTGGGTCGAGGGAAAACCAGAAAAACTAGGTACCCACCATTTCTTTTGACGTACTTTGGCTTGAACTATTTTCATCAAAGCCCCATTGGATTATATAGATAAGATGCAATCCCTTTTCTTTTTAAACAAACCCCCATTTGGATGCCATTTCAATACCAACAAGAGATTAATATGAGATCCATCAGCAGGACTTGAACAAGATTACAGTGGGTTTCAATGTATATTGTAACTGGCTTCAGGATTTAGGTTAGTTGACCTAGAATTATTATTTCTGATACAATGATTCCGATTATCACCATGCAATAAATATGCCCTCCCCATTTCTGGAATGTAGCTAGCTTACAGGCTACAACACTCTCAAAAGAGCCCTTTAGCTGATAAATCGCGGGTGGGATATGTATTTTGTCATATTTGCCCAGGATTTGAACTTGACCCCTGACCGCTTGCACAAGTGAAACTGCCCATAAGGACAAAACTTGTCTATAAGGAATTTGAACCTTGGTGGGGTATAAATTATCCCCGCTTTACCATTGAACCAAAATCCACTGACCCAATCATGATCTTGATCATGATTTTGAACTTGAGCCTAACCACTTGTTGGTGGTGTATGGAACATCCGCGCTTTACCATAAAACCAAAACGATTTAATATGCTTTGTGTCAGTAATAGAATTCTGAGTTTTGGTGAGGGAATGTGTCATGTATTCACATTATACATGAGCACTGCACAGTTTCATCTTTAAGTGTGTTGAATCACCAATTCCCCAAGATACCCATAGGTTTAAACTTTATTTAAATCAACGTTGTGTTCGTATATGAGATCAGACATACGTATATTTATTTGTGATCAACCTTTTGGCTTATGTTAGATACAAATCAAAGCATTACATTTTGTTGTATCAGACACCCATGCCAGTAACCAGCCACAAACCCATAATTAAACTATTCACAAGACAAAAGGGATCCACTTAATATTTTGGGCTATTGACTGAACATTTATGATCATTCTAGCATCGATCCAACTCAACCCCAGATCTATTAGGCAGCAAGAGGGCTCAAAGAGAATGCACATGCAACCTTATACCTAGTTAAAAAAAAGGCTGAGTTAAGATGGATCTATGCTAATTTTTTGTTTGTTTGTTTGTCAATTCACGGTCAGACATCAAGCTTTTTCCATTGTAATTTAATAGCTTTACATATGGTACATGACGTAATATGTCTCTTCCACCTTGCGTTGTAGTGCACCTTGTTTTTCTTGGTGAAACCAGAGGGCAGGGAGGATGCTAAAGGCATCAACTTAACGATTTGCATTCAAAAGACTGTATATGGTTTAAAAACGCGGACAAAAACAAAAATGCAGACTACAAAAATTTGCAATAAATGTTCAAAAAATTAACATTATAAAATTGAAAGGTAGAAATCAGAGATGTGTCTAGCCAAAGCAATATGTTACACAATTTGTTCAACAAACTGAAGGTGGATGGAAGAGGACCTGTGAATTTGATTGTTTCTACCATAAATTACATAAATATTAGCCGCTAGTTCTATCTCAGAAAAAAAATAGCCACCAGCCCTATATCAGAAGGAAAGCTGTCAGAAAAAAGGTTACTGGATATCAAGAGCGCTGACATACTGTTCTAAGGACTGATTTATTCACAAATGTCTCGGGTAGTATTTGAAATATTTGGGTCTGTAAGCTCATTCCATGATAGTATGTTAGTAGGAAGGATATTAGAGAACTGATTTTGGAAAAGATACAACTTACACAATTTTTTCAGCGAACCGAAAGTGGTCGGAAGAGGAATTATGAAATGATTGTTGCTACCATCAATTATAAAAAGATTAGCCACCAGAACTATATTAGAAAAAAATATTAGCCACTAGCCCTATATCATAAGGCAAGGTGATGGAAAAACGGCTACCGAATATCAAGTCTTTCCATATACCTGAAGTTTGGCTCGTAAGTACAGGGACAGGGACTTTAAATGAAAGGTCGAATCACTGTGATTAAGAATAATTACGATTATGGTTAATGAGGCATAAAAACACATTCTAAATGGTAGTTTAGAAAGGCCACATGATTCGTGAAAAGGCACCACAATATTTACAGGTTTAATGGGTACCATTGGCCGAGCTACCCAAGATAGCTCCAAATCAACAAGGCATGGCTGTTTTTCGTGGAATAAACAAGGCAATAATTCATCCAGAGCCTTAATGCAATTATAAGCTGTTGGGTTTTCCCATTATGAAACCACAAAGATTGGCCATCCTACACCAAAAGGAACTCATTTCAACTTTACCTAGATTGATGACCCAACAAATATCGATGAGAATCACCAACCAAAAAAAAAAAATCAAAAGAGTTGCATCGTACCATCCAACTTAGCGAACCAAAGTCTAGAATTCAAGGCTCAGGCTACCCCTTCTTACATGAGTAGAGAAAGGTTTTGCCGATTCAAATGAGTTATATCTTTCCTGAAAATTCCCTATCCTAGCAGAAACTTGAAATGCTAGGCCTAACTTGAAATCGAATGTATTTTTCACAGATGAAGCAAAGACACGAGATAAAATTCCATAATGTCATTATAAATCAAACTTGAATGTTCTGTTTGGACATTATGAAACCGCAGACACTCCTCATCCTACGCTAAATGAGAACTCGTATCATTTTATCAAGACAGATGACAAAAGACTCATAATCAATGAGAACCCTAACAAACAAAGAGCATCAATCCTTTTGAGTTTATTACCAGAAGAGAAAGAATACCAGAATGCAACGGAGAGATGTACAACTACAGGCCTAAGCTTTCAATGTCACCTACTTATACTGCCCAAACAACATATCCATGACTCCCCTGTTGAACCGAACCATGCTCTTCATGTGCTGCCGAGCTGCTTTGTCGTCGGCGACGAACCCCTTCTCCTTCAGCTTTACCAAGAGGTGCCGCATCTCATCATCCTTCTGTGCCTTCAAGTAGGAATCAACCAAAGCGATATAAGTGGCAGCATTGGGTTTCCACCCATAGCCCAGCATCTCAAGCGTATATTTTCCTAACTCCTGAAGCATTCCACCCTGGCACAGCCCCTGAATGAGAACATAGTAGCTATACGAATTGGGCAAGATCGTTTGATCGTTTGATAAGATCTGTGCAGGAGAAATGTTGGTCGGTCGTGCAAGAGCTCTATTTATGGATGAAATTTCAACCGGATTGGACAATGCTACGACTTTCTAGATCATCAAGTGTTTTCGCCAAATTATCCATCTCTTGGATGCGACAATGTTGATCTCTCTTCTGCAGCCTGCCCCTGAAACATATGAATTATTTGATGACATCATCTTAATTTTTGAAGGAGAGGTGGTTTATCAAGGACCTCGAGAATCTGTTCTTGATTTTTTCGAGTCCATGGCCTTCAAAGTGCCCAGAAAGAAAAGGGGTTGCTGATTCTTACAGGAAGTAAGTATAATTTCTGATACAGTTATGTTTTGTCCTATGGATTGAGAGTGGTAGTTACAAACTAACATCTATATCTCAAAACAGAAAAATTTACAGCATTTTCACGGATATGATTGCTGTGGAGCTTGATAACTTTCTGAGCTACGACTTATCAGGGTTCCTTTCTATCTATTTACAACATTAGTTATTAAATGGATTGATTAAATTTTTGTTGCAAATACCCCTTGTTAGATTTCACTTCTTAATTGCGTTTGCGCTGGAGCTACAAGTTCTGAGTAAATACTCTAGCTGTCAAATAGATACCAGAAGGAACCTGTAGATTGGAATTTGTAGTGTTAGCAAAGATGCCTTCATTGGTGGAAATTGACATATATGAGGAGGGGGTATCTACAGTGAAGATCCGTCCACCCACTGTTGTGTTACTCTTTGATCCACAGTCTTTAAGGTAGTTATCCTGTGAAGTTGAAACCCCATTCTGATAAAATGACAATAAAAACAACACACAAATGCACACAATGACTGCCATTTCCTTCACTTCTTTCTTTGCAGCCCAATTGTGTGGTTCTCTCTTTTCTCTGCACCCAAATTATAGGATTCCCTTTGTGTCTCTTTCTTCCTCTGCACCTCCAGGCAATTCCAAGAGCCTATAACTCTGCCCAGATTTCCACCCTGACCATTGAACTGATGCCGTCACCCCTTGACCGAGCTGGGATAGGACCTCCTTCTTTAGAATATAGAAAGATGGACTTCAGTTCACCTCTATTCTAGAATTTAACTTGGAGATTTCCATGAAACTGCAGGTTCCTAAATATGTCAAGAACAGAGTTATAGAAATACAAGACCATTATTGTGAGATTTGTCCATTATAACCAATGCATATAACCACTACCTACAGTGTCAACACTGCTCTTCTAACTTTCTACCACATCATCAAATGGCCATTACATCAAGTCCTGGAATGATGGCTCTGCAAATGAAAGCAGAGTAGGGCTGCAATTAATTTTTCATGGACTAAAAGCAATGTATGCATACAATAAATATTGATATGTTTAAAAACTGTATGCAAGATCAGAATGAATGTAAGAACCAGCATGAAAAAGGTTTTGCAGCCCTGAATTTATGGAAAAGTCTTTTTGGAAGACTCACGCGGTTTTGAAGCTTTCTAAGTCTACTCAGAATTCTTTTCAGCCCAAAACTTTCAATGTCAGACGACATCAACAAAAATGGAACCTTATCTCTCAGTAAGCGATTTTGAAGCTAAGAAGCTTGTATCAGGATCCCAAAATCTCCCAAGGGTGTCATTGTTAGGGGTAATCAATGGTCCTGCCATATTAAGTCTGTAAATTGTTTCAAAAGCATGCTCAGATAGACCACTGTAAGTATTAGGCAGGGGCACAACTTGAGCTGTGTCTGAAACAAGAGTGTTCAGCATAGAAACAACTTCAATGGCATTGACAAACACAAAGGAATTATTGGAGGCAATAAATGTCAGGACCAATGTTTGTTCATTTACATTGATGAGATATTCCTTCATCACAATTGAACTATTCTGGATTTGGAAATTGTACAATAGACCAGAGTCTTGGGTGGCTACTGAAAATATGGCACTTGTAAGATTGTACATTTGATAAGAGAATGGAAAGAAATGTAAACGTACCCATTGTCTGCCCTGGTGCCCAATACTGAAGGTATAGGATGACTTCTGAGTAAATACTCTAGCTATCAAATAGATACCAGAAGGAACCTGTAGATTGGAATTTGTAGTGTTAGCAAAGATGCCTTCATTGATGGCAATTGACATATATGAGGAGGGGGTATCTGCAGTGAAGATCCGTCCACCCACTGTTGTGTTACTTTTTGATCCACAATCTATAAGGTAGTTATCCTGTGAAGTTGAAACCCCATTATGATAAAATGACAATAAAAACAACACAAAAATGCACACAATGACTGCGATTTCCTTCACTTATTTCTCTGCAGCCCAATTGTGTGGTTCTCTCTTTTTTCTGCACCCAAATTATAGGATTCTCCTTGTGTCTCTTTCTTCCTCTGCACCTCCAGGCAATTCCAAGAGCCTATAACTCTGCCCAAATTTCCACCCTGACCATTGAACTGATGCCGTCACCCCCTGACCGAGCTGGGATAGGACCTCCTTCTTTAGAATATAGAAAGATGGACTTCAGTTCACCTCTATTCTAGAGAATAATTTGGAGATTGCCATGAAACTGTAGGTTCCTAAATATGTCAAGAACAGAGTTATAGAAATACTAATTGGCTCTCTTATGCACCAATGTTCTTGGATCATATGCCCATTTTGTATAGAATGTCTACTAAGTGGTTCCAGTTAATGGGGCATTGATTTGAGTGTTCAATATATTCTTATTCTTTATCAAAGTATTTTTTTGCTCTATTTGCTTTCTTCAATTTATGCCTTATGGCGTTTCCTTTGCAACATATGGTGCAAATGCTAATATTAATTATAATAAAAATAGTGAGTAAATAAATAAATCTAATCTATTTATTATTTCTATCGCGGCAGCGTATAACGCATTCGCAAATGCGTTGACTGTCAATTTGTTTTAATTTGACCAAAAAATTTAAATGAGATGTGTAATGTTAATTTTGTGATTAAAAAAAAATTATTTTATTAAATTATTTTAATTTTTTTTTAAAGGTGACTGGTTAACAATTAATTGTGTCAAGGCTCCTCTTATTCAGTGATGATAATATTGTCCTCTACTGCCGTACGGTTGGCTATAGCGGCAAGAGCTAACTAGCCTGCCATAAGGCATTAAATGACTGGTTAGCTGCATGCCCTTTAACTTTAGGCAAGAGCTAACCACCCTGCCATAGGGCATTAAATGACTGGTTCGCTGCATGCCCTTTAACTTTATAACACACCTCATTATTTTTCATTTATCTCGTTATGCGTGCGGGTGTGTTATAAAGTTAAAGGGCATGCAGCTAACCAGTCATTTAATGCCCTATGGCAGGCTGGTTAGCTCTTGCCGGCTATAACTACGGTTGTAATCTCTTCGGTAATCTAACTACAGAGCCTTCTAGATAAGTACCAATTTCTCGTTCTCTATTAAGTGCGATGAATTAAGCAAATTGGGTATCAATGTGTGAAACTATGGAATTTCTGCACATCAAGCTGGCGTACTATTTCTCTGAATTCTTCGAGTGCTGGCCTAATTTATTCTACAATGTTATATAAATAAAATTGTTCCATATATAAGTGACACACTGTTATCTAAAGAAGCTAATATCCATAGCAAAGTCTACTGTCTTAGTAAGCAACCTTCAAGGTTATCACATTCCCACCATTACACCTGTATCGACATTGTTTCCTCCACTGAAAATGGCGATGGAGCTTCAAGCTGCCTTACACTACTCCTGGCGCTGCATTTTAATGTTCTCCATGGCGGTCCTATTACTTTCGAGCAACTGTATCATCGCTGTCGATCCTCTCAAATTCATTGTGGTGGACGACTAGGACAAAAAAGGTTTATACAATCAGTCCCAAGCTGCTGCACAGGCACACTACCTCCCGCTCGCTATTCATTACTTCAATTGTTTTCCTGCAGTTACTTGGAGTTACTTGGAGTTTTTTGATTAAAATGTATAATGTCTTGATATTTGACTTTGTAACAGATGGGGAAGATTGCCCAACCGTTGAACATCGATTTTGTCATTTCAACTAGAGATAATTTTTATGAAGATGGGTTGAATGGAACAGATGATCCAAGCTTTGAGAAATCATTCTCTGCCATTTATACCACCAGTAGCCTTCAGAAGCCATGGCATTTGGGTACTTATTGTCATTATCATACTTATTTCCATTATATAGAACTACAGAAAGGGGGAAACTTCGTACATCTCTCAGCACCAGACCTTGCAAATTCCTTATTAAACTACGAGTTATTAAGCAGTGGCTTTACTAGTATTGAGTTTGCCCTCTGCATTGTGAGCATGCTCATGAGATTTCTCTTGGATTAACTCTTTGGCATGGTTTTTCACATTTTATGTTAATATGAATATTAAAGGCATAGGTTTAATAAAGAATTCTGAAATTTGGGTTTTATTGGCAGTACTTGGGAACCACGACTACATGGGAGATACATTGTCACAGTTGGTGATGGGTCCAACCCCCTCTTTATCCTTAACAAACTTTATAAAATGGATATGGATTAATGTAATGATTTTGACGGTGATTAATTGTGTGATTAGTTTAATCAATGGGCGATTACAATGATTTGCACAAATATTTTGGTTCTAGTCTTTATTGCTTGTACCTGCACCGTTGGATGATGGACATATGTCCCTTCCTCGGTAAACACACTCCCACCTTGGCTAATGTTCACAAACCCTATTCACTTGGTCATTTGTGCATTGTTCTATGGTGGCTCGAGGGTTTTATTGTTTGTCCTCCAGTGTGGTTTCTTTGTGTGAATGTGCTGTTACTATTTTTTTTTTGTTTGGCCTTGGCCTGGGTATGTGCTTGGCTCTACTGGTTGGTAAGTATGTTCATTGTTATATGCTTATTTTGTTCCTCCGTCTCCGCGCTTGATGAGCTTTGTCACTCTGTGGAAAGTGTGCTTGTCGTGGAGGCTTTCAGTTCCTCTGTATACATTCTCAGCTGGTTGTTTCACCTATCTATTAGTGATTACTCTTTTCCTCAGTCTCTTTCATTCAGTTGCTCTCGAAATTTATTAGGTTATGCTGCTCTGTTGCATTTGCAGGTTGTGGTCTTAGGGTTTATGGCTTCGGCTCCATCCACAACAACATTGTAAGTTGTTGTTCTATGCTATCACCATCTCCTGCTTTTTACTCCGTTAACTAACTCAGTTGCTCCTTGTGAGCAGAGAAACCCTTTGGTGACTGCGACCTCGAAGCTCTGTTTCTTCGCTGGTAAGTTCCGAACCCTAGACTTTCTGGTGTTTTGTTCCTTCAGTCCTTTTTTTTTCTCTACATAGTTCTTACACTCTGTTCTGGTGAATGATTGCAGGTGGGTTCACTCTGGAGACCCTGGTTCACTTTACGATGCGTGCTGGCATGACCCGGTAGGGTCGCTCCTTGATAAATTTGTTTTTTCTTGGTTAATTCTATTGTTATTGACTTAAGTGATGACCTGGTTAGGTTTAGGCGTAGAGTTCTCTGTCTTTACTTTCCATGTAGTGTTACTGTAGGCCTCAGGCTTGCGTTGTCACAGTTTATAGTTGTGACTTTAGGGTTTACATGTTAGGGTTTTTCAACCCGTTTCCCATTGTGAACTTGTTGAACTGGGATAACATTAAATTCTGTATGGACTGTAATTTATATTTGATAGAGATTGTATTATTTCTTTTTTATGAATAAATGAAAAAGGTTCCATTACTCAGGAAGTAACTGTGTTGATTCACTCTATCCTCGCTGTTTGGAACTTGTGTGTTATCAAAACTTCCTTTCGCTCGTTATGATTTAATTTGTCTAGGACTCCAATATCCGTCCAGGTTTCTATAGATTCTCCAGCGTTGACACTTACGAATTCTTACTGTCTACAGACCTGTTAAATTTATATAGATAGAAAAGTATGCATGCACTGTAGAATAAAAATAAAAAGGACTTTCTTTTACTGTGTTAGGTAATTCAAAATGAAGCACTGTAAATGGACTGCTATGGGATGTCAGAATGTAAACTTCTGTGTGCTTAGAGATTTCTATTATTTTTCCTCTTCAAAGTCAAACCCTTTTCCATACATTCTATTGTCTTTTGAATAATTTTTTAGAAAACAGTTTTTCCTTAACTGCTGTTAGTTACATTTGATGGTTTCTACAGTTTCTAAAATTGTTTATTTTTCCTACGTTGTGATTTGTAAAAGATAACATAATAAAAATAAAAAAACAGTTAACTACAACAGTTCTTTCAACTCAACCTTTACTTTCCTAAATGCTACATCACTAAGAAATTAAAAAAAAAAAAAATGAAATTAAAATTTTCACTTGAAATTTTCTCCTCAGTCCTCATAGAGACCAAATGACCCTCTGTCATGATGATCCCCTTCAGCTAGATGCTCCTGCATCAGTTGGATCCTGCTCTGAAACACTGGGATAATCAATGGCACTGTTACATACAGAACTTGCCATTTTCATGTAAAGGTGTTGATCTCGACTTTGCATTTTATTTCTACGAGGCCTACTTCCTTTTTCTTTTACACTGACTCATCAGAAATTTCCATTCTCATGTAAAGATATTGGTCTTGACTTTTTCATTTTATTTGTACGAGGCCTACTTCCTTTGTTTTTTATTTCCATTGACTGAGTACAAGGGCCATGAATTCCATTACAGATCCTACACATTCAAACATACCACATACTCAAGGTCCAAGCCCTTTCGATGTTCTCCTTTAAGGTTGCCCAAGGGCCAAGCCCTTCCTTTAGAAACACATGATGACAATTTCTGATAAAAAGTTTTGAATATGCATTACTCACTGAGCTTGCCATTAATAGAAATAGAAGACACGGGTGTCTAGACTATTAGTTGCATACCTCTAGATTATATGACAATGCAGGTTGAAATTAATGAGAAAATGAGGGAAATCTTGATTAATTGGTTGATAGAGGTAAAAATCTATTCCTGTGCTAGTTTCATTTGCTTTCAAACTTGTATCTACGAGACATTTATATTGGTTATTTCTTGGGCTTGATATTGAAATTTTAAGTTTCAGGTGCATTTGAAATTTGAACTAATGCCAGAGACATTGTATCTCACTCTGAACATTATTAATAGATACCTTTCTATTCACACACTACAAGGAGGAAATTACAATTAGTGGGTAGCACAACAATGCTTATAGCTTGCAAATATGAAGAAATCTAGCCTCCCAGACACCAAATAAACTAAAGACACATCATGCAATTAAAAAATAAAGTCAATCTAGCTTGGTAATACAAATGTATATTTTCCAGACAAGTCCTCTTAGTAGCACTTTGCGTTCTTCGTTAAAAAAAGCTCCCATTGTCTCTAATGAATGATTAGATTCTCATTGAACCAAATTAAATAATAATAAGTGGCGTTACATGATTTTATTCAGCTGTGACATCCACGTCTTCTATTTCTATTAATGGCAAGGTTAGTGAGTAATGCATATTAAAAAAAAATATATCAGAAATTGTCGTCATGTGTTTCTATACAATTGGTGAGAGATTAGATTAGATTCTGCCTAATCAAATCATACAATAAATGCTCATGTTTAATACTTTCTCTTTTCCCAACAAATTAGTCTTTCATATCCCTTCATATCTTCATGGGACTTGTCCCATGTCCAATGCATTTTTGACCAAGCAACCACAGTACTCAATGCATTGTCAGTGGTTTGGCTTGGGATATGGTGAATTTTATTATTTTTTTTCTCAAATTCAAGTCCAATAAAAGGTATTTGTTATACTCGCTAATATAGTTGGTTGAATTGAACTAATTAGATTTTAAATAGATAAATTTATATACAATAAAAAATAATAAAATTTAATTACTAATGTTAAACTATAAAAGAGCAACAATTTTTTTTGTTCAAGCACAACTAATAATCAATTAAAAAATTGAATGCTAGACATGTATAATAAGCCTTTACAATTATTACGAGCAATGTAGCCCTTGTTCAAATGTGGTAGTTGGTTCGTACATTTCATAGTTCAATAATTAAACTAACTGGCAGGAAACGCTAGCTATGCGGCCTTGTTATAATAATAATGTTATTATAAAATTTTATAGTTGTACAAATTAAATGGTTGATAAATGTAGATGGTAATCAAAATAATTATATACCATCTATAATTACAAGAATTTATAACACTTGACAAAAAAAAGTCGAAGTTGGACCCCAAAACATTATAATATAACCTCCTCTAACTTTTAAAATTTTTAGGATATTATTTTTAGGATAACCTCCTCTCTCTCTCTCTCTATATATATATATAATTTTAAACATAATTAGTTGACATTTAAATTGTAGGATTTTTGTAAATTTATAAGGTTGAATGTCAAAAAACTAGTGCAACTATATCAATTAAATGGCTAATACACAAAGATAGGCATCAATCCATTATAAGCATTGAAACACTTATTTCATAATACATCTAGCATTGCTAAAAAAAAAAAAATCACAATAACTAACTAAACTAGCACAAGAATAGAAATTAAATGCCTAGTAAACACCAATAGACATCAATTCATAATAATCATCAAAAGACTTACACACACTTCACTATAGCGATTCTTAATCTGTAAACAGGTTTTGTTACAATATCATGGGCTAATATTGTGGTTTGTCAATACCACATACCCAAAAACCATAACCCCTTTCATATGACACTTGTTCATGTGATATTTTTCTTAATTAATCAATTTAATTTAAAGGGAAAAACAACATAAGTATTTTGAAAATAAATTTCAACCTATGATTTGTGTATATTATTATGAATATTCTCTATTATCTACCTCATAATTATTGATAATTAAATTAAAATTCTAGAAACCATATTCCAAAATAGAAACGCCTAACTACATAATTATAAATTTATTTTAAATTATTATTGTTATTATTATTAATTAGAAAAAAATTATATATAGTTAAACATATTTATGCTTTTGAAAAAACATAGAACATGGTCTTATTAGTAAATTTATTTTAAATTATTATTGTTATTATTATTGATTAGAAAAAAGAATTATATATAGTTAAACATATTTATGCTTTTGAAAAAACATAGAACATGGTCTTATTAGTGGAGATTGATGCTAGCCATATTTCGTATAAAGTAAAGTTCATTGTGTCTTTTAATATCAAATGCTCCATGAATTGGCTTTCTATTTTAAACAATATAATCTCTTTTTTTTTGTATATGTTCTATCATCTCTTTCACAAAAGAAATTACTAGTGTGAATTCATTACAACATTGTATGACATAAATAATTTAAATACAAAATCTCTAGCTCCAAAGTTTTTCCTAAAAGATTTTAAGTTTATATAGCATTGTATAAATTTTGGTGTTAACGAATTATTCTTGAATGCATATCTTGAAACACGATTGTCCAAAATATACAAATATACAAATATCTTCTTTTAACATAGATTTTTTTTTAATCCTATGAATAAATTCACTACAATTATTATTGCAAACAATTATATTCCTTCAACTATATATATATAGATAGAAAGAGGTTTTTCTTCCTCCATTATATATATATTATATATATATATATAAAAGTAAGTTTCTTACAAGTATTCGTTTTCTTGTTATAATGGTTTTTTTCTATCTTGATCTAGGTGGTTCTAGAGACACACATAGGACAAAGAGGACTCAGGAAGGGTAAAAAATCAAAGTGTTTGGATTATGCTTGAACCAGTTTCATGTTAAAGATCTTGTCGTCGTGATCGTGGTGGTGTGAATGGTTCATCAATCCGAGTCCTGATGAGGAAGATAGAGGCAGTCAAAGTTTGGTTGAATTTTGTTGACTTGGCAAGATTAATTGAGACACAATTTGGACTTTTTCGGAAGATGGAACCTGGCCAAATCCGTCCAGATTTCAGGCAAAATTGTCGCCTTGCTAAAAAGACTCCTTCGGTCAATGTTGAGAATTTCCAAAATCACTTTATATATATAAAACAAAAAATATATATATAAAGGGAGGTGGTGGGCCACCACCTCCACCACCCCACGCCTCTCTATAACACTATACACCATACGTTAGTAATGGACCAACAGGAATCGAACCTACCCGGCTACGTGGCCAGCCTGCACCACAGGCAGCCCAACCCATGAACCATCTTACCAACAAAACCAACAATACACAAATATTTAATGCGCCCATTTATTATAAATAGCAGGAAATGCGGAAATGGGGGCAGGCCACCCAAAGTAGTAGACCTGCTGCCCAAACTTAACCAAAAAAATGTATATGCAGTTTATTAAAATGAATTTTGGGTTAGTATGGAGGGGTCGGGGTTTGACCACCTGGCCTCCTCTTTATAGTTCGGATCCTTTACCAATCCACCAAACTAATTTCATTGATATTTCTGCCCAGAATTTATATAAAACCTCATTTGCACAGTGTTCCCAGGTAGGATGGAGGAACCAGGAGCGGGCACAGAAATCGAGATGACATTATTTTTTAATTAATCTATTACAAGTGGAACCATCACTGAGTGAAATTTCCAGGAGGGTGAAATTTTTGCAGTGTCCAAATTGGACAAACTTTATGTCAATCTTACATCTCTTGGTGACACGAACCCGATGGTGCAGTCAGTTTCCTAATCTGAGCAACATATTTGCAGAGGACCTGAATGAGAAAATCTTTGAGGAATCTAGGGGGAATCTAAAAGATTCCTTGAGCCCTAGATTCTCACTTTCTCAAAATTCAAAAATTTGACAGTCGATTTTGCACTATTCAATGCCACAATCTGATTGTGTGTTCAGATTTTCCATTTGCTCATTCTATTTTTCGGCCACCTTTCTAAGTGGAGTGTAGGTGTCAGCATTCATATGCAAGCAGTCATTTCCATATGAGTTGACATCGTGAGATCGATGGTACGAACAACTTCAATAGTTTGACATCCTCTTCTTCAGATGGCCCCTGGATGTGAGGACTACACCTTGAGATCGATGGTACTAACAACTTCAATAGTTTGACATCCTCTTCTTCAGATAGCCCCAGGATGTGAGGTATATGCAGTGTCTTCATGTACTTCTTTCTGCTATGCATTGTGTTGTACAGACCCCTATTTGATGTTTGATGTGGGATCTTGTTTTTCTTACTTGTTCATGATTCCTACTTGATGTGATGCAGAATCATTTGTGGGATGTACTTGTTTTCATGATTCGTCATGTTTTGTTTGAGATCCCTTTGTCATCATCTTGATGGGATACTCATGTTGTCGCCATGTATGTTTGAATTGAGATCCCTTTTATGACGTGTTGGCAGGATGTTCATTATCATCATGCATGAGTTTATGTCATACTAATAGTAGTCCTTTTTTTATACTGAGAGTTCCTATAGTGGAACATTTCTTGGAGCCACTCTTGTGTGAGGGCATTTTTCCTTGTATGGTAACGACATCACCTCTATGTACATCACCAATATTGACAGCAATTAATGCAGCGACCTACACCATCTTGCCATCGGGGCCCGAAGACGTAGTCCCTCCTGGACGAACTCCATTATCAACGTCTTGTTATTTTATGTTGCTGATGATTGTCATGTTCCTCTTATTTACAACATGCAGATGTATTCATTTATGTTCTTTTAAAAATGCAATTTAACACATCACAAAAGTAAAAGGTCTTGGAAGGGTCCTTAATCACACCCAGACCCAGATTAAGTGGTATCAGAGTGGTATTTGCATGGATGTGAATTGCAAGCATGAACAATGGAACGTGAAATGATAGAGGATGAAAAAGAAATGTACGAAACCATGCTCAAAATTTCCAAAAGGGTGGAAATAATGTATGAAACTCTAAAAAGAGAGACAAAGGAAAAGGAGCAATTGCAGCTTCAATTGTGAGCGACGAAAGAGGCCCTGGAAGAACTGAAGGACAACAAACATAATCTTCAAATAGAGAACGCTAAATTGAAGATGCTTCTACATGAAGAGAAAGAGGAAAAACATAGTTTTCTACGACAGCTGCAAGCAAAGGATGAGGCCTTGGAAAAGATGCAGCATGACCCATGTGAGGTAAAATGTAATTCTCTGAATTCATGTATGTGCCCTGATGATGATTTCGTTGTTCTTGAAAATCATACCACAAGAATTGACTCCAAAATGTTGAAGAGAATGGGGTATGAAGGAAGAGGCTTGGGTGTTAATGGCCAAGGCATTGTCAACCCCATCAAAGTAGAAGAATTACCCCGTCAGGTAGGACTAGGGTATGTGAGAAAAGAAGTTGGGGAATGTGCTGAGTCAACAAGTGAACCACCAACAACAGATGATGAGAAGCCCTCATCAGTTCTTTCCAAATTGACAAAGGAGGTAAAAGATGTTGATTTCCTTTCGGTTTTGTCTTCACATAGTATGATTTTTGTTGGAGATTTGGAGATACCAATTACAAGGACAAACATAAGATTCCTTACTAGGACGAGGCACGAGGAGGAAAAAGAACTTGGTGTTAATAACCAAGGCATAACTCAACCATTGGAGGTTGTGCAAATACCTCAATTTGTAGGTGTGAGACACACCAAAGGAGAATGCGTGAAGGTGTCACATTCTTTCGAGACATCGTCAAAATTGTCGAGGAAAGAGAATGATGGGAACACATCCCCATCATCCCATGGTAGTACCCATGGTAGGGAAAGAGCTGAGGCAAGCTCTTATCACCATACTTACACCAAATATGGCAAGGAAAGGTATAACCAATATCAACATTCGAATGTTCATTTCAATTATAATCATGTTGTTAATGATGAACGTAAAACATGGTATCAAAAAACATGTACCTTTTGTGGATTACATAACCATACATTTTCTAAGTGTTGGAAAAGAATGGCAGCACACAAAGGATGAGGCGTGAAAGACCCTCTCAACAACAAGAAAAGAAATAGGTTAAGAAAATTTGGAGGAAGAATGTGTATTGTGGTCATTGCGATGAAAGTGGCCGTCAAAGAGCCACTTGTTGGAGGCTCCATCCAGAGCAGTGGCTTAAAGACAAAGTGTCGGTGCATGAACCAGGGGAAGCAATTGTTCGCCTATTGAATGCCCCACAAGGAGACGAACCATTCACCTTGATAAGTGAAAAATGGTTTCTAGATATGTTAGTGTTTCATGGTCATGATTTTGTAAATCATTTGTTGCATTTTAAAATGTAAAAGTGATGATGTGTTTTCCATCACTTGTTCAACAACAATGATGTCTAGTCTTATTTTGAGTTGCATGATAAGCTGTGAAAGTGATGTCGTGTTTCCATCACTTGTCAAAACAAAATAGTGTTTGGCCTTATCTTTGTAAATCATGTGCTATAGTGATGAAGTGTTTTACATCACTTATTGGAGCAACAATGATATGTTGGCCTTATTGTCGTAGCTGGGGTATCGTTTCCATTTCGATGTAAACTTGACCACAGAGTATGTGTTATAAACTTGTGGCAAGTGTGGGGTGCTTGGGTCATTAGTTGATCATGTAAATTCAGCATGTAATTTGCAAAAAATGTACTACAGGTTGTAGAGGTTGTAGGTCTCGGATCATCGCTTAAGGCTCCGAAGGAGAAAGGTGAAGGAGATGGAAGTGAGACCTTTCAGGACGCTTGTGATGCAAATAGGGTACATGGAAGTTGCAAACTATTTTTCATGCTTTTGGAGGACCAAAAGCTCCTCAGTGGGGAGGATTGATCCAGGTGGCTCCAGAGACACACACAGGATAAAGAGGAATCAGGAAGGGTCAAAAATCAAAGTGTTTAGATTATGCTCAAACCAGGTTCATGTTAAAGATCTCGTCATCATGATCGTGGTGGTGTGAATGGTTCGTCAAGCCGATTTTAGATGAGGAAGATAGAGGCAATCAAAGTTTGGTTGATTTTTGCTGACAGGACAGGATTAATGGAGACAAAATTTGGACTTTTTTGGCAGACAAAATCCAGCCAACTCCAGCCGAATTCTGGAAGAAGTTGTTGCCTTGTTAAAAATACTCCTTTGGTCAATGTCGAAAATTTCCAAACTCACTTTATATATATAACAAAAAATATATATATAAAGGGAGGTAGTGGGCCACCACCCCCACCACCCCATGTCTCTCCATAACACTATACACCATACGTTAGTAATGGGCCAGCGGGAATAGAACCCACTTGGCCCGCACCATGGGAGGCCCAACCCATGAACCATCGTACCAACAAAACCAACGGTACACAAATATTTAATGCTCCCATTTATGTTAAACAACAGGCAATGCGGAAATGGGGGCAAGCTACCCAAAAAAGCGGACCTGCCGCCCATACTTAACCAAAAAGATGTATATTCAGTTTATTAAAACGAATTTTGGGTTAATATGGAGGGGTCGGGGTTTGACCACTCGACCTCCTCCTTATAGTTCAGATCCTTTACCAATCCACCAAATTGATTTCATTGATATTTCCGCACAAAATTTATATAAAATCTCATTTGCACAGTGCGCCCAGATAGGATGGAGAAACCAGGAGTGGGCACAGAAATCAAGACGACATTATTTTTTAAGTAATTTATTGCAAGTGGAACCATGACTGAGTGAAATTTCCAAGAGAGTGAAATGTTTGCAGTGTCCAAATTGGGCAAACTTTATGTCAATCTTACACCTCTCGATGACATGAACCTGATGGCACAGTCTGTTTCTTGATCTGAGTAGTAGATTTACAGAGGACCCAGAGGAATGAATCTTTGAGGAATCTAGGGGGAACCTTAAAGATTCCTTGAGCCCCAGATTCTCACTTTCTCAGAATTCAGAAATTTGACAGTCGATTTTGCACTTTTCGATGCCACAAATCTGATGGTGTGTTCAGATTTTCCATTTTCTCATTCTATTTTTTGGCCACTTTTCTAAGTGGAGTGCAAGTGTCAGCATTCATGTGTGAGCAATCATTTCCATACGAGTCGATGTCGTGAGATCGATGGTACGAACAACTTCAGAAGTTTGACATCCTCTTCTTCAGATGGCCTCAGGATGTGAGGACTACATCATGAGATCAATGGTACAAACAACTTCAGCAGTTTGACATCCTCTTCTTCAGATAGCCCCAGGATGTGAGGTATATGCAGTGTGTTCATGTACTTATTTTTTCTATGCATTGTGATGTACAAATTCTTGTTTGATGTTTGACGTGGGATCTTGTTTTTCTTACTTGTTCATGATTTCTGCTTGATGTGATGCAGAATCATTTGTGGGATGTACTTGTTGTCATGATTCATCATGTTTTGTTTGAGATCCCTTTGTCGTCATGTTGATGGGATACTCGTGTTGTCGCCATGTATGTTTGAATTGAGATCCCTTTTATGCCATGTTGGTGGGATGTTCATTATCATCATGCATGAGTTTATGTCATACTGATAGGAGTCCTTTTTTCACTGAGAGTTCTTATAGTGGAACATCACTTGGAGCCACTCCTGCGTGAGGGAATTTTTCCTTGTATGATAACGACATCACCTCTATGTACATCACCACTATTAACAACACTTAATACAGTGGTCTACACCATCTTGACACCAGGGCCCGGAGCCGTAGTCCCTCTTGGACGAACTCCGTTATCAAGATCTTGTTATTTTATGTCGCTGATGATTGTCATGTTCCTCTTCTTTACAACACACATATGTATTCATTTATGTTCTTTTAAAAATGCAATTTAACACATCACGAAAGTAAAAGGTCTTGGAAGGGTCCTTCATCATACCTAGATCTGGATCATATCTCTATACTGTTACTAACCTTCTTTCTAATTTTTTTTTTTTTTTTCTTATAGTTATCTAAAGATTGTTATAATATCGTAAACAAAAGAGGTTTAGATATAGACTATGAACCAAATCTAAATAAACCATACTCTCATTATAAAACTATTGAAAGAAGAATTGCAAAAGATTTAGACTTTTTTTATTTTTCCAAAAGTAAAAATAAATAAAACTTATCTTCTGGTTTGATAAATATTTCCTTCCATACTCCTCCCAGCTATAAATTTTAGTAACAAGAATTCCTCCTTGTTAATATTAGTTTCCTCCAAGCCCATTTCTATGTTGTGAAAAGTATTTAGTCTGACTTATTCACTTTCTTGATTTCCACTTTTCTTTTCTGAATTTCAATTCTTCATTTTGTGATCATTTTTCCTAACACCATCTCTAGGTGCTCCCGGAGAATAAAGTATCTCTTATTTATTTTTCGCAATATTCGTTTTTTTCTCCACTTGGTAACTAACTGTCCAAAAATACCGATGACTAATTTTGCTACTTGACCAAGTTTTTCCCATGCTATTATAAGCATAATTGAACTGAGAAAATTAAGTTTTTATTATTTTTGTCAAATTTTATGTTAACCCTGCAAACAACTTCCTTAAAATACGTCACTACTAAATCTTTTTATAGCATAAAGTGTTTTCTTTTTCATAAGTGGTTTAGGTAGGAAGTTATCAAACTTATTTTTAGTTATTTAATTAATTATAATATTTACATAATTAACATGTACTTTAAACAACTAATAACTATGTCATTATTATATTTTAATATAACAAATCATACTAAACTGTTTTCATATGTGGTACCACATTCCTTCCCCCCTTAAGTTTCAACATTGTCCTTGGTGTTACAATACATTTGAAAAACTTAAAATAATGAACAAAATGTCTTTACATTTCATTTTCCATTTCCCAAGGGGCCTCTTCAAGGCCAAAGTCCTTCCATTGCACTTTAACTTGGGCGATAACTCATTTGTGAAGCTAGATTTCCCTCTTGTCTAAAATTCGTAGTGGCTTTGTTTGAAACTCTCCTTTCTTACACCTGGATCAAATTCTAGTGAATTATATGAGATTTTTCATATACATATTTTTTTTAAATAAAGAAACATGAAACATATTATGTACTTTAATATTGGTTGGAAGAAGTTGACCTAGACCACATTCTAGTGAATTCTATGAGATTTGTCATATACATATTTTTCAAATGAAGAAACATGAAACACATTATATACTTTAATACTAGTTGGAAGTGCAAGTTAATAGGCTAATGGGACTACTTTGGCTAGCACCTCAAACGAACCACATAACCTTGGAAAGAATATTTTAGAACCATGTAAAATTCTAAGGGTTAATTTTTGCAAGTGGCTTAATTTTTCATGCTTAAAAAAAAAATCGCCAATTTTTGTTTTTTCTAAAAACTATTCTCCCAAATTGTATAGTACAAAATTATTTTACCTTAAAAATCACCAAAAATTTATAAAGAATATGTATTAAATCATTAGGAATTTGAGTCTTTTTACAAATATATCACTAAATATTTTATAGTTTGCACACTAAGGACTAGTAAGATTCACTAAGGTTTCTAAACTTTAAGATAAATTTTCATCCTTAAAATTTTCCCTATTTAGAACAACTTCCTAAGCTTAGAGTACTTTTCTTTGGTTTTACTCTAAGATAGACATAATCTCCCATATTAAATCATTTTTGTGTACACTAAAGATATGCATAACTCTTTTGTTGATCTTGGACCACCTTCAAATTAGATTTTTCTTGTTTAACTATTGATTATGTCTCCTTTCACATGTCTAGCCCTAGCATTATTATGTAATTGGGATTATCCCAACAAAGTGGAATTCTACATTTATGTCCATATAATACCTCAAAAGGACTCACTTTTAAAGAGGTATGGTAACTATTATTATAAGCAAACTCAACCAGATGTAAATAATCCTCCCACTTAGTTGATTTACGCATAACATACATCCTCAAATCCTCAAGTAATTGGTTAACCCTTTCAGTTTAACCATCTGTTTGTGGGTGGTAGGTAGTTTTGAAACTAAGATGTGTTTCCATGCACGTGAATAAAGCCTTCCAAAAATTAGAGGTAAAATTTGGATCTCTGTCAGAAATCACTACCTTTGGTATGCCATAAAATCTGAAAAATTCTCTCATAAATATTTCAGCAATATTTACAACTTTAAAAGTTTATTATACATGTATAAAATGTACTACCTTACTAAGCTTGTCCACTACCACCATTATTAAATCATGTTGCTTCCTTGTTTTAAGTAATCTAGTTGCAAAATCCATTGTAATAACTTTCCATTTCTCTTATGGAATAGGTAAACGTTGGAATAAACTCGTTGAATGTTGATGGGGGGCTTTGACTTGTTAAAAATTCTAAACATCTAGCTAAGTGTTATATTGTCTTTATTTTCATATTAGGCCAGTAATACTCTTTCCTGAGTGATGATATTAATTTTTGATACACTAGATGTCATTAGCCTCTTATGTAACTCATCCCAATATAAATTTCTTTAATTCTTTTACATTTGGAACATAGATTTGATTTCTAAATTTTACTATTCCTTCTTTACTTATGTTATATTCTGATTTTTCCTATTAGCAAATTGTTGTTTTGCATCTTTTCAACTATTTTCGAATACTTGTCATCCTATTTTGATGCATCCTTGACTCTTTGTACCAAATATGTCTAATAATTGTTGATTGTAATTACACAAAGTTTATTACAATTTCAACTTAAAGCATTTGCAATTTTCTTTTCCTTTAATATGTCTTATTTCAAATTGAAATTCACTAAGAAATGCTAACCATATGCCATGTCTTACATTTAAGGTGGGATTCTCAAAAAAATATTTCAAACTAATGTTGCCAATTAATAAAATAAATTCCTCCCCAAAAGATAGTGTTGCCACATTCTTAGAACATGCACCACTGTTGCTAACTCTAAATCATGAGTGACAATTACACTCATGTTGCTTTAGTTTTCTAGATTGATAGATGACTACATAATCATATTTTAATAACACGCCACTCAAACCTTCTCTACATGCATCAATGCAAATTGTAAAATCTTTACTAGGATCAATTATCTTCAATATAGGAGTAGATGTGAGTAACTATTTAAAATTTTCAAAACTATCTTGACATTGTTGTGTCCACAAAAATCTAATGCCCTTCTTTTGTAAGGAGGTAATTAGCTATGCTATTTTTGAAATTATTCTGTAAACTTCTTATAATACCATGTTATTCCCATGAATGATGTGATGTATACTACATCTTTTGGAAATGGGCAATCAACTATTGCTTTAATCTTCTCTAGATCTACAACTAAACCTTTCTCTGAGATTACATGACCTAAATACTGAATCTCTGACTTGCAAAACTCACATTTATTGAACTTGGGATATAATTTATCTTCCCTAGGGGTCTGCAATACTATTCTCAAAATATGTTCATGTTTCTCCCCTATTTTAGAATAAATCAAAATATCATCAATAAATATTAGAACAAATTTATCCAAATATTTGCTAAATATAATCTTCATAAAACACATGAAGGTTGTCAAGGCATTGGTGACTTCAAAAGGAATCACTATAAACTCATAGTGTCCTTAACAATTTCTAAAAGTTGTTTTATGAATGTCGTGTTCCTTACCTATAACTTGATGATATCCTAATCTAAGATCTATTTTTGAAAATAATTTTGCTCCTTGGACTTGATCAAACAATCATCTATTTGGTGTATTGGATACTTGTTTTTTATAGGTAAGTTATTCAATTGTCTATATTCAATGCACATTATGAAAGTTCCATCTTTTTTGTTTACAAATAGTATTGGGGCTCCCCACGGAGACACACTTGGTCTAATGTACGTTTTATCCAAAATCTCTTATAGTTGCATTTTCAGTCCTATCAATTCTAGAACACTCCTTCTATAAGGGGCTCTTAAAATAGGTGTAGATCCAAGAATTAGATCAATAATAAAATCTATATCTTGTTTTGGTGGAAATCCTAGTATTTCGTTAGGAAAAACATCTATGAAATCCTTAAGTACTTGAAAATATTCTAGAGTAGTGTTTTATTTATTCTTCTCTTAAGCATGTTCTAATTGTACAAAATATATTTGACACCCCTTTCATGCACACTTTTGAGTTGTAGTGCTGAAATTTGTCTTATTGACATAGGTTTAGGTATTCCTAGAATTTTCTAGTCTTTTCCTTGGTTATTAATGCAAACAATCATTTTTTCTAAGAAATTAATTATTGCTGGATGAGCTTCTAACCAATCCATTCTTATCAACATTTCATATGAAACTAAAGGTAAATTATTTAAATTTACTTTTGTAAGTAAACCCTTCAAATCCAAAGAACAATATTTTACCCATGTAATAACTCTTCTTGTTGTGCCTACAGCTAATTATACCAACCAAGGGTTTTTAAATTTTCTGCTTTAAGGCTACATTTATCCACTATAGCAGGGATATGTACCTTAAGCTAGAACCTAGACCAATTAGTATTGATAAAGTCATGTATGTTATTGTACCTTTTATCTCCATCATGGTGGATTGATGATCTTCCTGTCGATTATCTAAAGCTACACAAATTGTAGGGATGTTTTTGGCAACATCGTTGACTATATAAGCTTCCTAAACATGATGTACTATTTGTCTAGTCCTATTACTGGGTGGGGAATTATGAAGCAAATGTACCTCTTGTTGGGCATGGAATCTCCCCAAGGCATGTTTTGGGGCTTAAAGTCCAAGTTTTGACTGAATCTTGTTGTAAAAGCTCCGCAAATTGTAGGTGCGGGGTGCGAAAGTATAATAGAGTCACAGGGTTGTCCACCCTAGTTTTTGTAATGTAATGTTGGCTGGATAGACCAACCAATGGTCCGCGAACCATGGGATTGTATAAATAGAGCGAGGCTCTAAGTGTAGAAGAAGGAACTAATAGAAGGAGGAAAAGTCTAAGTGATTGAGTCAAAGTGCAAAGTGTGTATGTGGGTCGTAGAGTAGAAGAAGGCTCTGCAGTTGAGTGCACAGAGGCCTAGTAGTCTAAAACCGAGTGCGCAAGGCAGGTTGAGTCTGTAATGGTTGGAAGAATCAATAAAGAGAAGTTTTGCTATAATTCTGTGTATCTTTTCCTGGTTAATACATGATTGGATATAACTTGCAAATATACTGTTTATTTACTGCACGATCTTGTTTGAATGCTTTGTAGTGCTAATTATAAGACATTCAAGTAGGCAAAGGTAGTTAATTAACACTGGAAGATAAGTAAGATCTTGGGTAATAGTGCAAAGCACGACACAATCCCTAGTTAGGGCTACACGAAGGCAGTGTATCAGGCCACAAGGAAATGAAAGTGCTCGAAACAACCTACGCGCAGGAGCAAACAAAGGACCAGTCAAACATCTCAGACATCTCAAGGGTGCAGAAACCTCTAGCACCCTCCCATACTACTTCAGGTGAGACCTCAGTCTACACTCCACAGACTGTTTCCAAAAGGGCCAATCATAGAGGGATTTGTTTGGCTAATTAACTCTGAACCTAGTCCAGGCCCCAACAAGCCAACAAATGGTTTCATTATCAGGATTGGGATCTGCATAGAGATGTCTAATGTCGTATCACTAGAATCTGACAAAGAAAGGAATTGAAGAGTGGTTGGATAGAAAGATTCACGAGTTCGCGGCATAGGAAAACAGAAATCCATGACTACCAAAGGAAGAGTGGTTAGATTGCTACTTGTATACGAAGATCCACGAAATTTTCTTTGCATCCTTCCCTACTGAGTTGTATGAGTGGATCACGAAGTTAATAGATAGGCAAGGAAGGTGTAAACTCAACAAACCTATTATGTGGACTCCAGAATTTGTGCGCAGACTGGAAGCATTAGAAGATAAGATCATGCGTGCTGTCGATCATTAGCTTGATCGAATCATAGGAGGATTCATCACCGAATTCACAGTAGATACTTCAGTTAGATATAGCGAGGCAGAAAGGTGTTTCCTCAAGGGACCTCGAGGCAAGTATGTTAAATCTTTGAACACTTGGATTAAAATGCTACTATGTGAAAAATAGGTTATGTGAATAAATTGATGTTTAGGGCTACGCAGAGTGGGAAAATCTACAGAAATGAAGGTAGCACTAGCCCCTTGATTTCACCTCTGCTAGGGGGCGAAGAAGAGCTCGTGAAGGTTTCGCCAAGAAGTGCGATTAATCGGATAAGGCAGAGAATTCCGCGCCTACCACCTCCACCCACACCACCTCCAGTTTCACCGTCTTCACCCCCGACTTTGCCCATACCACCTCTGCCACCACCGCGAAGTAGTATGGCTAGCGCGATAAAGCTACTAGTGTTCAAGGGAGTAGGGAATGAAGATTCGGACCAGTTTTGGTTCATTATAAAAGTTGTATAGCAAGCATAGGGTGTCACAGATGACAATATAAAGAAGCAACGTTGGTCAGTGCTCTGCAGGATTGCGCGCTGACCTGGTACATTAAGCATTCCAATGACAATCCAAATGCGAGGATAGTGGATATCCAAGTTGTGCTAAACAAATAATTTAGCGGGCCAAAATCGAAGGCACAGCCGATCATTGGATTCAAGGAAATCACAATGCTACCAGATGAAACCCCGTGGGAATTGGATCAAAGACTGAAGTGCACAATTCGTGAAGCGAACATGACATTAACATATGGGAAACACCTCAAATGGTTTGTATCATCGTTAACACCGCATCTACGGAATACACTATCACAACAAAGGATAACCACTCAGGCTGAGGCTTTGGAGGTCATGATGAGGTTGCACGAGACTCTGATACAAGATCCTAACTTGGGAGTTCAGCAGATTCATGTGCAGTTGAAAAACTTATGCCTTGAGGTGTAGAGTTTGAAGCAAGACAGGATGGCTCGTCCAGAAGTGCGCGACGAGGTATGGTGCATAAAATGCAAGGGCCAGGGGCACGACAAGGACCATTGCCCGTTGTTCGCGAATTACCTTGTGGGAGGAGGGCCAATTCCACTAAGTCTGGAGGCACAAGCAGACCAAGTGCGGTGCCTATGTTATGGTGCGCAATTTGTCAGATAGGAGGAAAGCATGCTACAGATAACTACCATCTATTACAAAAGTATACACATAATTCACAACAATTGTTTTATAATTTCTGCAGGTTAGTAGGACATGAGGAGTGCACCTGTAGAAGTTATGAACTGATGATGGATCAAACTCCTACCTACAGAGTTCAGGCCAAAACACGGGCCCTTGATGAAAACACAAGAATGGCGCACATCGGATTTCAAGGGCACAGACGAGGCCGAAGTGGAGTGGGACCAAGAAAAGGTCACATACAACTAATATGTTAGAATTGTGGAGGGCCAAGAAATTATGCCCATGATTTTATGAATCCAACCCAGCCATCATGCTTGTATTTTACATTCTTTGATCATGAGATAGAGGACTGTCCAACATTGATAGCGAGGTTGCGCGATAAAGGAGCACTCCAACCTCCCCCGACTTAGAACTTGCAAATGATGAGGTCTGAGCCGCGCAAGGAAGACCCTAATGTAAATATTGTGCTCGTGAGTGGTATTATGATAGGGGATGACAAAAGCAAGCAGGCTCAAGAAAGTACCTGGGTTTGCAAGGCCCCAATGAAGGAACTAGAATTTGATTTGGAGCATGCTAAGGAGACCTTCATGGAAGCTAAGAGGAGCTTCGCTAATGCCTCTACTTCAAGAATTAAAGGCAGACTTGAGCCAAAAATGGACCCATTGATGCTCACTACGTTCATGGAGACATGCATGAAGCTGTTGCGTGACAACAAGGCTGTAAAGGGGCTACAAGAACTCATAACTAGATGCGTTGGGACCACAAAAGGAGAATCACGCATAGTCTGGAAGCTTGGGAAGCACATGACGCGAACAAGAAGGGAGATGAGATTGACCGTGAAGATCAGGGAATATGAGATGGACCAAGTGATTCTGGACCTAGGATCAGACGTGAATGCCTTGCCAAAGCAAACATGGGAGCACATGGGCAGGCCTACACTGTAATGGTCTCCTATCCAACTGTAAATGGGGAACTAGAAAAAGATCCTACCTATGGGGAGATTGCAGGGAATCACAGTAGACATCGAAGGAGCAAGTGTGCTAGCAGATTTTGAAGTGATAGAAATTGTTGATGACAACAATCCCTACCTTGCACTACTGGGAATAGATTGGACCACTGACATGAATGGAGTGATAAATCTAAAGAAGTGTAAAATGATCTTTGAGAAAAAGTCTCTGCGTGTAGTGGTACCTGTAGACCCTGCTAAAGGATCACACTACACAGAGCCAGTGCACGACTATGACAACAATGACGATGTGGATTGCACCTACGAGATAACTGCGCAGGAGAAATATTAGGTAAATCCAACACCAGATGGCTGAATCTCTTGGGAGCACGAAAGATCCTACACATTATATTCTAACGAGGAGATAGAACAATGGCATAACCGGTTACATGAGGTAACCACGCTCAACTGTAAAATGATGACAAGGTCACTGCACTGCGTTGCAACAGAGGTAAGAGATCTACCTACATATGACGGGTTGAGTGAGGTGGATGACTTCCTGGACAAATTTGAAAGAGAAGTGCCAGAACATCAACCTTTCGACGATCTAAAATGGGTACTGCGAGCTATGCCCGCAAGATGGTGGGGTACGCACCAAAGAAGTTTTGAGGACTGGCGCGAATGCAGAAGGATGATGCTCATGCAGTTTGGGAAGCCTCAAATGTGATTTAAAGACAAGTATGAAAAACGAGCTGGCCCACACACTCACCTATCCAAGTGGATACAAGCATATGGTACGAAACCTACGCGAATGCATACCATCCTCACGATAGGAGACACGATCAGTAAGCAGGTACGGGTAAGGAAATGGCGAGAACGACCCCTCCAGATGGGACCACGAAGTATGGAAAAGCCAAGTGCACAAAAGAATATCCACGTAGAAGCTTTTAACAAAGTACACGAAGCACTAAACAAGGTCCACAATGTGAGGCGGACTAAGTGGGACCTACGCGTACTAGCGGTTCTTTGGACTCATAGGATCATGTGCAAAAACCTGACTGCACAAGCATCGCCAAGGTTGGAGTATGAAGCAACCACAGCAAGTCCTATAGTAATTGGAGAACTTAGAACGTGCATGATAGCACCAATAGATACGACGATTCACCAAACCTTGGAAGCAGAAATCCAACAGGGAAATCTCTGTCTCCAAGAACTTGAAGAAGAAAGGACACAATTAAGGAAGAAAAGCACTCTGGTGGATGCGGAAGTCAAGAAGCTGGAGGATGAGATAAAGGAAGATTTTCTCAGAAAAAACTAGGGTGAGAAGGTAGGATGCATACGATCGCGATGATAGGTTTAAGGCCCATCGTCACGAATTGATCAGTTTGATGCCTTGGCTTGGACTACACATTTCTAAGCGTATTGACCAGGTTAGTGTGTTGTAGATGGTAAAGTGCATGATGTCGACCGTAACAATAAAAGATGGGTATTCTCCAAGAAACATGATGGATGACAGGATGAAACTTTTCACGGGTGGTGCAACCACCTGACTAGCTGAAGGAAGAACAGTCTTAGCACTTCAGGTAGTTGAAAGGGAGCACGAGGCTATAAACTATTCTGCCCAGGAGCTGCGCACAGAAGAAAAGAGTCACAAGGTCCACGACCGTGCATGGGGGGCTACGCTGCTACACGGGTTGACTAGAAAGTGACCATTTAAGTCACTATTCATGATGGGATGCTTGACTTGAGACCAAATGGAGTGGGCGACAGGCATTTAAGTTGCGATATATGGGCAAGATTTGGGAAAATCTTCCACTAAGGGAGCATTAATGAACTAAATTTGGGGGGAACGGTCAAATTCAAATTAAAAAAGTGCTATAAATTACAAAGCATTTCCCAACAAACAACACTTAGTCATTTGCGAATTGAGCTATTGAGAAGAGCCCTAATTGTTGTCTGTCAAGCGTTGATTGAGCCCTTGAGTTTGTGAGTTCTAGATTTCTAGACAGATACGATGGAAACAACTGAGGATGTTATGGAGATAATAGAAATGATCGCCAAGGAGGTCGCGCAAACCCTAACTGTGGGGGATTCTCTAGAAGGTGTTGGGATTGTGATAGAAATCCCGAAATCACCACACATGCCAAGACCCAAGAAGAACAAACAAGCGATGGTTCCCGTACGTGTGTCCTCGTGAAACCCACTGTGCACCAATCTGTCAATGGAGGAGAAGGGGAAATTCGTCACCATAGAGACTGATGAAGAAGAGGAAGACTTGGAGGACCTAATCATCATAGAAGATGAGGATGAAGGCATGGAGGAGGAAACTTAGCCTACACACCCCCCGACAAAGTTTCCCACCTGTGTCCCCCCCGTGAAAAGGGAAGGCTAAAGTGCCCAAGGACCAGGATGATACCAAGCGCTCGCTCCAGACCCTGCTCCTCCCAGACAACATTATTTTTGAGGGCACGCACCTGGGACTGGTGCCAAGCCTAAAATTAGAAGATTGGGACCTCGCTGACCACGAGAAGTTCCCTCACCTTAAGACCAAGCACATCATGAAGCCCAAGAAGAACACTACAACATGGGTTACAGAATTAGAGCCACGAAAGTGGTTCCGCGGAGTGGAAAAGGCTAGGCTATTGAACCTGCTCTGGGTGCTGCATTTCCACCGTGCCCCAATAACCATTTTCATCATCAAGCAGCTGCTCTGCCTGGTGCATGATGGGTGTTTGTGGCTGGAGGAGCCCATCCCCATCATGACAAACTTGATTCGCTGCATCTCCCAGCTTCCATGCAAAGGAGAGGACCCCGCAGACATCTTGGAGGGGAAGAGTAGTGACTTGGCCATCGCGGAGGCCATGAAGAAAAAATACAAGCTGGAAAAGAAGAAAAGGGGCTACGCCATATCCAACATCAGTGACAAAGCAGTGAAGGTGGCAACCAAAATACTAGATGGTAAGGTTATGTGCAAGTGCCGCGCAAACGAAGTACCCACACCGGTGGTCGCACTAGCTGAGCAGTGCATGGAGGGGGTCCAATTTAACTGGTGTGAGTTCCTCTACAAGGAGTTTTTAGAGAATTACCCTGAAGCTCAAGAATAGGCAAAACATTCCACTATGTATGGCTTCTACTGTCCATAGTGCTTGTGGCAGGGGAATTACCAGAGGATAGTCAATTCCCCATAATTGACAAGGACTTGCCAGAGGCCGTGAAGTATGCTTTGCTCTAGAGCATAAAGGATGCGAAGAGGATCTGTGATAGTAAAATATTTTGGGTGTTCATGGATATGAACCTCGGAATGGGGATCAACCGTAAGCCGAGGTTGTCGTCCACTGTCTACAATAGCATGCAGAGTTTTGCAAAATTCAAAGCGAACATCCATAACATTTACGTTAGAGCGCACAAGGACCCGACCAAACAATGGATAAAGCTACCCATTGTAGCCACAAAAAATGTTATCTTTAATGTACTAGAGGCATGGCCGCCGGAGTGGTGTGCCTAGACATCGCGGAGATAGAAAATTCGGCAGCACAAAGAAATAAAGATGAGGTCAAGCTGCGCATCGCACAATTGGCCGAAAAGCGAAGGAAGGAAGCAACAACAACAAAAGTGCGGGTGGCGAGGGATGCTACACAAACATCAACTAAGCAGGAATAGGCCGCAGTAGCAGCATTGACAGTGCAGGAGGTAGCCGCGAAGGCGAAATGTCGCCTTCGCATGGGAAGGAAGCAGAGGAAGAAGAAGGAGGTGCGGACCCACGAACTGCATCAACACAGTTGAAGCGCCATCACCTAGCCGAGCAAATAGGGTCATGTAAGAAGGTCAAGGCATCAAAGTTGTCGATTGACCTGATCACCCTAACTGAGGGTGATCTGAATGACATTGGCAAGACAATGCGCGATGTCACCTTTGAGGCCTTCCAAAATTTCATGCAGGAGAACCAGATTGTGTTGGGGGCCCTCAAAGTGCAGTTGCAGGAATTGTAGGTACGCCCTCCTCAAGTTGGTACCCTTTCAACAAACCACCCAGTCGGAACAACGAAAGCAAAATAGATGTTGCACGCGCGGATGAAAAATACCATAGTGTTGCCAGATGGGGCACTAGTGACAAAAAATGAGGTCGACAGGCCTATGGTTAGCGCCCTAAAGGGTCTTAGTATCAACATAGCTGCACTCCCGTGAGAGACCTTATATGTTTTACAAGATGGGATAACTGCCGAGCTGCGAGCTAGGGAGAGTTACACACTGCAACTTCTCAGCGAGTAGAAAATCAATATGGAACAATTGAGCTTGCAGCATAACGAAGTGGTGTCGTAGAATCAACAACTAGTACAAGTAATAGATGATGCTTGCCAAAGCATCCCAGAGCTGGCCATCCCAGCAGACATGCCAGCAAAGGTGTGAATCCACAGGTTAGTAGTAGGGGTACGTGAGGCGAGAAATGAAAAAGGTGCAACTGAAGCTAAACCTTTAGATCATTGAGCTGTAGTTAAAGGCGCAGTCATCCACCCCCCCTGGAAGTCAGAGAAAAACACACTAGCACTATCACAGTGGGACTGGATGAAATTGGCAGTGCAGTGCGAGACTACACCAACATGTTGGAAGATCATTTAAGGTCCTCATAAATCTATAGGAGGATCCCAACATCTAGTGCTTAGAGATAGAGACGTGATAACTCCAATAGTAGTATGCCAACGTCAAAGGAACTACACAGATGGTGGCCCTCACTCAGAGGCTCACACGGATGTAATAGGCTAAATCACTGAAAGAACAAGTGGATGCAGCATGACACAAGGAAGCAATCCTGAAGGCACATGTTCAAATTTGGATCGACGAGGCCTTCACCATCACAACAGAAATTGAAGGAAAGCTCGCACAAATGCAAGGGATTCACGCACTAATGTAGAGAAGCACTTCCGATATAAAGGTCTCGAAACAACGTATGTAGCAGATCCAACAAGTAGCAACTTAATGTGCTACTAGTCTTGCCACAGTTCGAGAACAGTTGGAGGGACTCTGTGTAAATATCTTCACATGGACAGAGTGTTGAAAAATGTGCAACAAGAAATGTTAAATTTAGAATGTGCTAAAAATAGACTTGCTAAAAATAACATGTCTAAAAATAACAGTTTGGCCAGTGAGGTCATTGGCCACATTGGGTGAGAGGTGAAACTTCTAAAAATAGAAGGTTCTAAAAATAGCATTTATGGGTCCCTTCCTATTTATAGCAATCCCTAGTCTATCTATAGGAAGTAAAATTAATTTTGATCTTAACAATAGTTGGAAATATTAATTAATTAATTCAGTTGAGTTAATTAGTTAAGGAAATTCGAATTTGAAGTCTTTGTGAGAATGCACATGAGTTGTCCCACTGATTGAGGAATTTATCCTTAATTTCCTCCACTGATTGAGGGAATAAGTATGAGTTCTATAATGAGAGAATCAGTTGACTTAGTTCTAACTAGTCAAGTCTAGTTAGATTATTTTAACAAGTTGTTAAATAATAAAATATAGTTTGTTAATGATTGCATGCATGTGACAACTATTTTAGATAACTAAGGATTCACTCATGGATAACTGTTGCATGTCAGTTCTGTCAGAGACCCAGTTGAGATCAGATGTGAGTTTAGCACTGCTTGGCCTTCCTAAGAGCTAGCATAGCTACCAGGACTCAGTGAATGGAAGGGAGAAATTGCCAGATTGGGAATGACTATGGTCGGATTTGATGTAAGAGGAGATCAGACGGAGCATCGGAGACAGTTCTTCGTCCATGCACGATGAGGAGAACTGTGCCTTAGCGAGTAAGGCGAAGAAGGGGAAGGAGAAGGTTTCTCTTTCCGAATCTAGTTCTTCCAATGATGGGAAGAAGGTTGACAAATCGAAAGTATGATGCTTTCGTTGTCATGAGGTGGGCCATTATGTTGCAAATTGTCCACAGAGGAAATCCAAGAAGGGATCCAGGGAAGGATCTAAAGGTGAGGCACTTGCTTCACAGTTTGAGTTGGATTTCACACTCTTCGCATGCATGGTTTCATCCATGGTGGGAAGTCATTGGTTTCTTGATAGTGGTGCTTCTTTCCACATGACCAACGATAAGAGTTTGTTTAGTACTTTGGAGGAGAAAGATCTCCAGATACTCATAGCGATGGGTAATGATGAGAAGTATAGTTTTCTCAAGTGTAGGCACGATTATTTTTTAGAGGGAGCATGGATCTTTCCTTACCTTGACCGATGTCAAGTATGTACTAGGACTGAAGAGAAACTTGGTGTTGATCACGATGCTGGAAGACAGAGGCTATGATGTAGTCTTCAGTAAGGGAAAGGTTTTCCTTAGACACATCATCACTAGACAGGTGAAGCAAATTGGTTCACAGGTCAAGAACCTATATGCTCTTGAGGTTCAAGATGCATGCAAAGCCTTGTGTAGCAAGGCAATTGATGGAGACTTGGTGGTTGAGAGGGAGGATATATTACCTCCCAACATTTAGCGCCAGAAGAAGTCTCAGACGATTGTGGAGGAACCACGATTGATGCATCAACTTCAGGAGGTTGTGGAGCAGCCACAACAGGGGAAGCTAAGGGGAGATCGAGTAGAGACATATACTCATGCAGAGACCTGCAATAGGGGGAAACTTCGAGCCAGGTGGGCAGAGGGATCACATGCAGCCATACCTCCAGGTAGGAGGTGGGGCGATATAGTTTGATCATCCCAAGGAGGAGGGGCAGGATCCTAGAGGTACCCAACCTCATGGATGAGACCTTGCTACGGGAGCCCCGATGTGAAGTAGCAGGAACTGACTGGTTGGGTAGAGACAGATGCGAATGGTGTGGCAGAGAGAGCTACAGCGCAGGGATCCTAGGACAACGCAGAGCATGCAGGCTACAGTAATGCGAGAGGCACAAGTGTGTTGCATAGTGCAGGGTAGCACAGAGAAGGGTGCAACAGTGCGAGATGCATGGAGATGTTGCAATAGCATAGAGGTCAGAGAGGGAGCACTTGTCAGCAGCAGGTAGAGCTTCAGCATCAGAGTATGTTTCTAGCCCAATAGAGACGTCAGTTGGGAGTTTTTTTTGTTCCGTTTGTTGTTGGAGCAACTGCACTTGGTAGATGTGTTGCATGCAGAACATTCCAGAGTTACAAGATCGGGTTCGAGAGGAAGCCTTTCTTGTTGAGAGGGAGTGTTGAAAAGTGTGCAACAAGAAATGTTAAATTTAGGAAGTGCTAAAAACAAAACTGCTAAAAATATCACTTCTAAAAATAGCAATTTGGCCAATGAGCATTTTGGCCATCTTGGGTGAGAGGTGAAACTACTAAAAATAGAATTTATGGGTCCCTTCCAATTTATAGCAGTCCTTGGTCTATCTATAGGAAGTAAATTCGAATTTGGTCTTAGAAGCAGTTTGAAATATTAATTAATTAATTCTCCATGAGTTAATTAGTTAAGGAAAAGCAAACTTGAAGTCTTTGTGAGAACATGCAATTATTTCTCCACTAATTGGGGAATGTGTCCTTGATTTGCACCACTAATTGAGGAATTAAGGATGAGTTCTATATTGAGAGGATCAGTTGACTTAGTTTAACTTAGTCAAGTTCAGTTAGATTAATTTAACAAGTTGTTAAATTAAAGAGATATAGTTTGTTGATGCTTGCATACATATGACAACTATTATTTTTAGATAATTGTGTATTCACTCATGGATAATTGATGCATGTCAGTTCTGTCAGAGACCCAGTTGAGATTAGATGTGGGACAATGTACTATCAGATGCTAGGATATTTTTAGTAAGTATTCCTTGCATGGGGAAGGAAGCTTCTTCCTTCTATGACTGCGTAGTTGGACCTGAGGTGACAACAGGTATGATCAGGCCAATTTACATGTGTTTTGTAATTGGAACCCAATCAAAACTACGCGAGGAAATAGGAGCTTGGACCTGAGGTGAAACCTTTATATACATGGTTAGGTAGTTCATGAGCTACATCATCAGAGTACAGAGAGAGCAGGATAGCTTTTGAGCTAATTCTTTTTGTATGTTGTTGAGGATTTCCACTTGATTGATAATACAGTGTTGGGGTTTTATGCTAGTGCTTTCCCCAGTGATATATTCTGTGTTATGCGTGATTGATTCCTTCTTATCAGTTATATGTGTTCATGCCTGATGTTGCTCATGGTTGATTAGCTTCCGCAAAGTTTATGGTAGACGTAGATCTAGTATTATGCTTTAGTACATTGCATATATCAGTTTGATCTGCAGGTGAAATTTCTACATGATATCAATGAGCTAGCTGATTTGTAGAGAAAATTATACAGTTTGGAACTAATTTAACTGGACTTAACTCAGTTAACTGAGCTAACTAATTACAACTTAAATACAACTCATCCTTATCTCCTTAAATAAGGAATAAATTCCTCAATCAAAGGGATAACTGTTGCATGTCTTCACAAAGACTTCATGTTTGATTTTATCCAGCTAATTAACTCAAGATGAATGAATTAATTATTTTTCAAACAACTAGTGAGACTAAATTCGAATTTTAATTCTCAATTTTAATTCAGGGACTAATTAAAATTGGAATATATCTGAAATGCTATTTATAGCATTTCTATTTTATCATTCCTTGTTGCTATTTTCCACACTGGTATCTGAAATGCTATCTATAACAATGTTATTTATAGAATTTCTATTTTTAGTATTTCTTGTTGCTATTTTCAACACTCCCTCTCAACAAGAAAGGCATTCAACTCGAACCCGATCCCGAGCCTTTGGAATGTTCTGCATGCAACACTTCTCTCAAGTGTTGTTGCTCCAACAACTCCAGAAACACAAAAAATATCCAACCTGAATCAGAATGATGCCTCTGTCATCAAAGTCTCTGACTACTATTGCCTCCGTCGACTGAAAACTCTGCACCTCTGTGCCCTTCAGTATCTGACTGCTCTAGCCTCTATCACTTTGATCTCTAACTGCATCAATCCCACTGATTCCTCCTGCTGCATCTGTGCTACTGTTGGTCCTATCTCCCAGCATTGCATCCGCATGACACCTCCTCTCATTGCATCGTGCTTCCAAATGCTACACTGCAACTCAGTTACTGAGAAGTAAGTAACTAATCTCCCAACTGACCTCACTGTTGGCCTAGAAACACCCTCTGATGCTGAAGCTCCCTCGACTGCTTCATCCGCATCTGTCTCTACCCACTCAGCTAGTCCTGCTACTCCTCGTCGGGGCTCCCGTAGCAAGGTCTAATCAAAGAGGATGGGTACCTCAAGGATCCTACCCCTATTTCAGCCTTCATGGGACAATCACTTCACATCGCCCCACCTCACAACTGGAGGTATGGCTACATGTGATCCCTCCGCCCACTTGACTTAAAATTTCCTCCTATTGGAGGTCTCTACATGAGTGGATGCCTCCACTCAGTCTCCTCTCGGCTTTGCCAGTTGTGGATGCTCCACAATCTCCTGAAGCTACTTCACCAGTTGTGGCTCCTCCACAATTGTCTGAGACTTCTTCTGGCACTGCATGTTGAGAGATAATGTACTCTCCTTCTCAACCACCAAGTCTCCAACAGTTTCCTTGATCCTCAAGGATTTGCATGCATCTTGAACCTCAAGAGCATACAGGTTCTTGACTCGTGAACTGATCTGCTTCACCTGTCTCATGGTGATGTGTCTAAGGAAAATCTTTCCCTTACTGAAGACTACATCATAGCCTTTGTGCTCCAACATCGCGATCAATACCAAGTTCTTCTTCAGTCCTAGCACATACTTCACATATGTCAAGGTAATGCGAGCTCCATGCTCCCTCTGAAAAGAAACCGTGCCCACTCCTGAAACGCTATACTTTTCATCATTACCCATCTCTATGAGTATCTTGAGGTCTTTCTCCTCCAAGGTACTGAACAAACTCTTATCGCCGGTCGTGTGGAATGAGGCTCCACTGTTAAGAAACCAACCACAACACATCATCAATGAAACCATGCATGCGATGAGGGTAAAATCCAATTCAAACTGAGAGGCCAATGCCTCACCTTCAGATCCTTCCGAGGATCCCTTCTTGGATTTCTTCAATGGACAATTAGTTGCATAATGGCCCACTTCATGACACTTAAAGCATCGCACTTTAGATTTGTCAATCTTCTTCCCACCATGGGAAGAACTCAATTTGGAATGAGAATCCTTCTCCTTCACTTTCCTTGCCTTACTCGCTAAGGCACAATTTTCTTCATCCTACTTGGATGAAGAACCATCTCTGGTGTTTCTCCTGATTCTCCTCTTGCATCAAATCCAACCATAGTCATTTCTCTCTTACATTCACTGAGTCCTGGTAGCTATGCTAGCTCTTAGGATGACCGAGGAGAGCAAGACTCACCATATCATCATCAACTGTCATGATTCCTACACTTCAAAGCTCATCCCTGCAGGTGGTGAGCTTGTTCAGATATTAGAGATCGTGTCGCCCTTTTCACACTTGATTTTCTGAAGCTTGTCTTTCAGTGCCAGCTTCCTCTGATCGTTGTTGTTTTGATATAGATCCTTCAATGGCTTCCACATTGAAAATGGTGTCTCCTTCCCATGGAGACTCGAGACAATATGGTATTGAACTCCCTCCAGAAGAATCCTCGTCACTCTAGCCACACATTTCTTCCATTTCGGGCATTATCTGCTACTGGCTTGGGGACTTCTTGATCAATGAAGTCCTTCAAACCATTGTCTTCTAATACCACTTCCATGTGATCCTTCTAGGATATATAATTAGCGTTGCCATCCAGGGCATACTCGAGTCTCAAACCATTGAACGCCATTGGTGAACTTTGAGATGTGATAAGAATTCAATTTCTACAATAAAGAACTTCAAACTTCAAACTTCTCCCTTCTTTGTATACTGTTCTCTACTTTGATCACATTCACTCCGATAAAATAGGCTCCGATACCATGTAGAAATTTCTACAGATCCAGCTCTGATACCATGTATAAATTCTCACTGTAGATCACTTGATAATGCAATATACTAAAGAAAAATACTTGATCTACTTCTACAAACAAATTTGCGGAAGCTTAATCGATTTTGAGCAAGATCAAATAGAACACATATAACAGATGAAGAAGAAATCATACACATGAAACATAGAAGAATGCTCTGGGAAAGCCTCAGCTAAAAACCCCACTATCTGTATTATCATACAAGTGGAAATATCTTAGGATTACACAAAGCTTTAGCTCTCAAGCTATCCAATGCTCAGTACAATCCCTCACTGCTGCTCATAGACAGAATAGACAACACATATGCCTTCCTTCAGTCCTCCAAGCCTCCTATTTCCTCGCATAGTTTCTCCTGGGTCCTCAAGCTGCCACCTGTGTGTAATAATCCCTCACACACTGCTCAGACCTCTGAAATAACTGCGCAATCCTGAAGGAGTGAATTCCTTTTGCATGGATAAGTTTCCTTTATAGGAAAATTCTTCCAACTGATAGTACATTGTCCCTTCCTTTAATCTCAACTGGGTCTTTGTATGAACTGATATGCATGAGTTATTTAGGAGATAATATTTAGTTATCTGGAGAATACTAGTTGCATGCATGCATGCATTAACTGACTGAACTCACAATTAGTTCCACAAACTGTTTGGAACTAATTTAACCGGACTTAACTCAGTTAATTGAGATAACTAATTACAAATCAAATACAACTCATCCTTATCTCCTTAATTAAGGGATAACTTCCTCAATCAAAAGGATAACTGTTTCATGTCTTCACAAAGACTTCATGTTTGATTTTCTCCAACTAATTAACTCAAGATGAATTAATTAATTATTTTTCAAACAACTAGTGAGACTAAATTCGAATTTTAATTCTCAATTTTAATTCAGGGACTAATTAAAATTGGAATATATCCTGAAATGCTATTTATAGCAATGTTATTTTTATCATTTCTATTTTATCATTCCTTGCTGCTATTTTCCACACCGGTACCTGAAATGCTATCTATAACAATGTTATTTATAGCATTTCTTTTTTTAGCATTTCTTGTTGCTATTTTCAACAAGCAACACCATTTTTCTTCAACAAACGAAGGTTATCATAGTTCAAATGTCCAAATATAGCATGCATAAAATACTTGATGGAAGTGTACCTTCATAATAGTGAGAACTGTATGAAAGTTTATGTGCACGAGCAAAGATTCCTTGCAGCTTCAATAATATTTCTTCTTCTATCCCAGTCATGACAAGTGAGTGGTCTGATGCTTTTTTGACCTCAACCTTCCCATCAAATATGTGAATGGAGTGTCCTTGTTGGTGGATGTGAGCCAAAGACAACAAGTTTCTCCTCAACTCCGAGAGGTAGAAAACATCATTTAGAAGAAAGTCTAGAAGGCCAAGCAACTTGAGCCCCGATGGCTTGAGTTTTGACTTGTTTGCAAACTATACTGCTCCATCAACATTGTCAGTGAATTCTTTAAAGAAATATTTTCTAAAAGTCATGTGGCAAGTTGCTCTTGAATCAAGTAACTAAACATCTTTCCATGAAGCAAGTGAAGCATTAAATAAGTCTTCAGTTACTCCAATGTTGCAATGTGCCACAACATAATGAGCAAATTCAGGTGCTTTACCTTTCCCTTTGTCTGATGATTTTCCTTTCTCTTCATCCCTTTCCTGTCTAATCTTGTCCCATGAGAGCTTACATGTAGAATAATCATGTCCATTTATATTACACTATGTATAATGAATATCAGGCCTTTCTCCTTGCAAATGTTTGTGCCCCATACCTCTATTATTCTCCCTTCCTCATCCTTTTTAATCATCTCTTCCTATAGAAGAATATTGTGCTTGATTCTTCTCTTTTTGTGCAAGGCATACAACTTCTTCAAGGGACTGAGCAGTTGTCTTATTCTTCCCAAAATCCTTCTCTCTTTCAATAAACTTGTCCACAAGAGAGTCAAAAGAAATCTCCTTAAGTTTTCCACTAGTTTTTAATGACTCAAGATAATGGGATATAATGCCTTAACAAAAGTAGTGAGAGGAACATCCATTTTAACACCGATGGCTTCTATATCATGCATAATGGCTCTTATTTCAGAGGCAAAGGCAAGAGGATCATCATCGTTCAATTCTAAATTAAATAGTTTGATCATCAATTGAACAACTTCTAGCCCAAAGTGTGTCATATAAATCCTTCAACCTATTTAAGGTTTCAAAAGAATTTTTGAATGGTAGAATATAGCGACTCACCTCTTCATTGGTTGATGTTGCAATTAAGGCATAGGCCTTGCTATTGTTGTTGTCCCAGATGGGAAGCTCTTTGTCAGAAGTGGGTTTCACAAGAGGATTGCCTCTTTTGCCTTCACAAACTCCTTTCCACAACTCATTAAAAATCAACATATGTTTGATCTTCTTGGACCACTCATGGTAGTTCTCTTTGCCAAAGAGAACTACTCCAACTATGGAGATAAGTGGTTGCATCATAAAATATGATCTTGCAACAAAAAATTGATTTCTTTGAAATAAAACTAATTGGCCATGTCTTCAAAAAATATTCAAATAAGGATGTAGGCTCTCAATATACCACCATACACCATGCAATTTCATACCATATGACATATGGCCATAAAAAAGGAGTGAATGCCACACACCATACTACGTACCATTTACAACCTTTATAAAGAAAAGGGGCACATATGAATATGATATATGGTCATTCTATAATATATGTATGCACCATGCTTTACATATATACCACGACCTTCATAAAAACTTGAGCGCACATATTAAAACACAACACTTTAAAAACACTCAATGCATTCTCCAATCATATGAGTGATCTATACAAAACATTGCATAAGCATTTGTAAACATTCACCATTTGCAACATAGAGTCATAAAATGGGATTCAACACACAATCATTCACCTTACACCAACCAAGCATCACATATCAAATTACACAATCTTAAAAAACAATGAGATACCATCGAACCATGCAATGTATAGCAAGAACCATTCGACCCGCGGTCTTCATGCAACAGACTCATAGTCAAGCATGCAACAACTCTAGCTTTTGGCCTTACAGACATCAACATATATATCATCGCAAGCATAGATTTGAACAACACACCTATACACAGGTTTTAAGAGATGCTAGGATGGCTCACACATTCCAACTTCAACGCAGAGAGAAAGGAATGAACCAACACATCATAGAAAACCACCATAGGTAGGGTTCATATACAACACCCAACACAACTTCAACTCCTAAGAATTCAGTGGGTGAACAAGATAATTCAATGCAAAGACAATTCAGAGAAAAATGAGGGGACAAAGGACAATGACAGAAGGGAGTTACAAAGGCAAAAAGGGAAGCCAAAAAAATGAGGAGTTGGCTCTGATACCATGTCAGGTCTGGCATTGGTAACTCCAAATGAATTGTTGAGTTTTGCATCAAGAGATTATTGATATATACATTGAAGGGAGACTCTTGGAATTCAAATTCTAATGTCTCTTCACCTTCCTTATTTTCCTATTTACAATATTTACATAAATTCCCTAATCCCAAAGATTAGGTGTCAACACTTTTAATGATTTGTAAAAAGTACACTTTTACCAAAAAAAGAATACTCTTAAATTATTATCATATTTTTTGTAATGATTATGATAATTATTATCATGATGATTAATTCCCACTAATATTTATATGATCTACGAGACGTTAAGAAGGTAAGAGATTAAATAGAGTTCTTTAACATTTTATTTCTATGTTAAAAAAGAAGTGAGAGAAACACTCTCAAATCACTGTAGTTTTGTTGAGTTAAAAAGTCAAGAAGGTTGGCAGTGTGACAAATATTTGGAAAATTAGATGGAATGTGAATATAAGATGGAAAATATAAGAGAAAGTGTTTTTCATCTTCTACCCTCCTAGGATTCCATAGGTGACAAACTCTTTCATCCCATAGTGTTTTGAGAATTGACCAATGCCTAGTTTCACTATGATGCTCATGATAATTAGTTCTAATTTTCGAAATGTTCATTTTCTTCTTAACACTAGTCATGAGATAGATATAATTTTGGATTTTGAGATTGGGGTTGATCACCTCCTTATAATATCGTAGTTTCATTGTTTTCTCCATCTCTTTATTTTCCCACAATTTATTCTTAAATTTTGGAAGTAATACTATAATTAACACTAGAAGAAATTTTAGGAAACCTCTTGGCATCTATGTTATATAATTTCTTATACATAAGATACCTAATCATAGCCATGTTTTCAATGGGAAAAACACTTGCTTCACTGAGGAGTATAGGATAGGGAGTATTTCCTTTTATCTTTAGGTTGTAGGTTAACAATCCTCCAAGCTTTCTTCCTCCTTTTGTTTCATCCTAAATATTTATTCTCTCAAATCCTTGGCTCTGCAATAATCATGATACTTAGATAGGAATGTCTCTTTCATGTCACTCCACATCCGAATGGTAGCATAGCCTAATCCCATGAACCATCTCAATGTTGCTCCTTTTAGAGTAGCAGAGAATAATTTAAGCTTCTGAGCATCTGAAATATAATCATAGCTCCTACACAAGACATCAAATTCAAACAAGAATGTGTTAGGGTCTTCTACAATCATTCCTTGAAAAGATGGGAGAGATGACAAATGAATGTTTTTCATGGGAGCCTCGCCTTCGATATCCCCTATTGGAAACTAAAAGGTGGTAATGGTGGCATCTGTTTTAGTGTTGTTTCTATTGTTGATCCTCTTGATCCTTGCAGTGACGGGTCTTCTTCAGACCGTTTTGGTGATTGTCCTGTGGGTGACAATTTGTTAATTGATAGCTCAAGTTACTTCGGGGCTGGCTGTTTCACTGTGCTGCCCGAATCGGGATATTGATAAGTCAGTGAATGCTTTTCTGTCTCAGGTTCATGGTGTTCCCCACCGGTTTCCCCTTGAACCTCAACCCTAAGGTCCTAATCAATAGTCTTCCACTATTGTTGTTGATTTGGATACTTAGCTTTAGGAGTGGTTACACTAGTTTTAGGATGATACAATCTGAAGATAGAGGAACTGTATGCTTCTATTCTTATTATGGGAGTAACAACTTTTTGTGGCCCTGTTTTCCTTACATCCCTATGAGAATTTGACTGTTCTTTTTCTTCTTTTGAGATCAAATCATGAATAAATGTTTTCCTCCCTAAGTCTTTGCTCTTCTTATTTCTTTTATGACTCGTTTTTCCTGTGATTTATTAGAGTAGTTCTACTTTGGGATTTATATTATTCCTACACTTTACACATGGACCCTATGCGTATTTATTCAAGCACTAAGTGTCTCATCTTATACAGTTGTGAGCCCACTCAAGTATATTAGGGTGATGCACAAGTTCTTATCTCTCGTCTTACCGCCCAGCACCTGTAAAGCTAAGAACACATCTAAAGAATCAAGAAATTCACACAAACCAAGTGTTCTAGTGATTAAAGTGGTGAGCCCGCCCAGGTATATTAGAGCGATGCAGAGGTTCTTACCTCTCGTCTTACCACCCAACACCTGTGCACTAGAAACACTCTGTTAACAAAACACACTTGGCTGGTTGCATCGTCGACTGCCTTTCCCGACAACGGCGCCAAAATGTTGAGTCGATTTAATCATTATTAATATGACTGAATCACAACCATTAATTGTCACACCATGATAGGTCTATTTATTTCAAAGGAGTATGCATTGTCTGTGCCGATACACTTTAGCCAAGAGTAAAAATAAAAGACAGAAACAAATGTCGCTAAATTTAGTTGCAGAAAGTAACACTCATGTAGAAATAAAAAAACATTTTACAGAAATGAAACCACACTTCATGTTACCAAGGAAAAGGCGTGCCACACAACACACTACTAACTAAGCGGGCTAGCTGGATATTATGTTCAAATCAATCTTGAGTGATAGCATATCAAAAATCTGGAAACATAAATAAACCCATTCTGAAAATTACACGACGACAGAAATAACTTCACACTTACTGAAAGGAACAATAATTAATCTACCACTATGCTACTGTTTCTGCTGCAATCCCTGCTAAAGAGGAGGGCCCTTCCTCCCTAGCAGGGCATAGGGATCAAATGCGAATTATTAAAGTCTCAACACCATGTCTGTTAAAACATCAACAATGCTATTCTTTGTATTAAAATGGTTATGAATTACAGAAGTAGAATGACGATATTGTCCATCCTATTTACATGGAACTGAGTCCTCTTTATAAGATTTACATGTCCAAAATAAGAAACAGATTAGTCATGAGAATCTCATGATTGTCATGTTGATCAATATCGAGAGAGAATAAAAATTGTTACAACAGGTTCTAAATATAAGGCCTATTTTTGTTACATCATTTCTCAAAATCACAACTGCCTTAACTCCTTAGCCACCCATAGATAATACAATCTTTACGACATTTGTCCTTTGGAATAGTACCCACGGTCCTAGACAGTTGTGGTGTAGTCAACATCCAACGGTGTAACAACAATGGTTTGAAACAACAAGTACTCAAAACCCCTTTGTGAATTATCACACCATTGTTCATCCTTTGGTCATGGACTTTGGAGCATCACTTGAGAGAAACAAAGCCAACGAACTTTTTTCAATAATTGCCTCAGTTAGCCATCAAAAAGGTATCGCCTCATTCATATTTAACAAAAATGGAAAAATAATAGGTCATAACAAAAGTAGATTCTTATGATTGAGAAAAAGCTAATTATGATATAAAGTCCACACGTTCGGAGGTGAAATTGTTATGAAACCAACTCACAAAAAGATAGAAAATATAGATCAACGCCTTAAAAATAAGCCTTTTCGAGGGGGAAACCTCCTTTACATTACACAAATGAACAATTCTTAGATGATTCAAATGACAAAACCTACTTTCTATATATAGGAGTCTAAGGGGTCACAATATAACCAAAGCCGACCTAATAATAATAATATAAAGGCACAAAAATAACAATAGTGGGATTCTATGGGGCACAATAATAACAATAAGAGATACAATGACAATAGTAATGGGGGAATCACTAGTATTATAGGGACCTAACAAGAAGCCCCCTATAAGGCTTAGTCCAACAATGGGATTTTGAAAACCCTAACCTAATGAAAAGAGAGTGAGTCCTAGTGTCTTAGCCTTCCTCTCGCATGTGGCTATGTATCCCCTCAATGGATCGATCCACAAACTTTTTGTGAATTGGACTAACCTGCAAAATTTTAATGAAAGCACAATATCTAACAATGGTTGAGAAGAAAGAAAATAGAAAATCCAATCCCAAAGATAAATTATTTGCACCAAATGAAGTTCTTATTATGACATAATGACATCACAATTTCACAACGCACAAATGGGAACGAGGGACTAACCTTGTATAATTTTGAATTTAACAACTAATTGAAGCACTTTCCCAAAAATAATGAGAATACTTGTCATCTACAAGTTGAACTCTAAGTATTTACAATCAGAAATATTTTTTACGTGAGAAATCTCTCACAAAAGGGGAGTTGATTTGCTACAATAGGCTAAACAACTAGCTTTGGGAGGTTCGATGTCCTTGAATTTGACTTGAGAAGAGATTATTTTCTTGAAGGAAGACTTGCTTTTATAACCAATGAATAGATTTTATCCACTTGAGGTCCAAATTTCCTTTAAAGTGCCTTTAACATCGTTGACATCTTGATTTTGACACCCAACGAATCCCTTGATGAATTCGAATTGGTCCTTTGATTTAACTTGAGATACATTTTCCTCCTTTTTGCTTAGATGATAATTTGTTGAGTAGCTTAACCTTTTTCCTCCTTTTTGCTTAGATGATAATTTGTTGAGTAGCTTAACCTTTTTTTATTGGCCTAACCTAGTGATCATATTATTACCTTCAAATGGCCTCATTTAATCCACACATGTACGCTAACCCCACTAATTAATGTGCTACAGGAGTAGATCTCCAATGGATTGCTTGGTTTGCTATCTTGGGGTACACTGGTTTTTTTGGAAAATAATTTTAGATGACTTTTGATATATCACATGCCTCATTTGACCAAGGATTGATCCAATATGTCTAAAAAGAGTCCACACATGCCACAAAAAGAGGGTGGCCCCCTTTGACTAAGAATATCTCTATGATTCCTTGACATTTGACAAAATTTCCACATGGCATGGAAAGTACAAATTACTCTAACAAATTTGAGCCTTTGTTAACTTTTGACCCCTGGAATCCTAATTAGGATCCATGAAATTCAATGGGAAACGTGAAATGTTGGGAATTGTGAGAATGGTATGTTGAGAAATGTGACATGATAATGCACCAAGGCCAAAGAATGCATGCAGACTCAATAAATATGACTATGTGGGAATGACATAGGTGTGTTCAAGGCATGAGCTGGATTATCCCTACAAATTATGATCAACCCTACAATACTAGTGGCTCATATAAACCATGAGTCCTAGGAGTTCCACCCCTAGTACTTCATCCTATCTAGGATGAAAGGAGTTGAGAGTAGGTACTAGAGGGAACTTGCCTGACTAATAGGCCTAGGATACAATAAAAGATAGCATTTACATGGCTTACAAGGATTTGACTTGTAGTATTTGGGCTTACAATGCGTTGCCAAAAATTAAAAGTACATATATGTGCCCTACTGAAATAAGGGGTAATAGTAAACACGGTAAACTTTAGAATCTTCAACGTACAAGGTTGTCAACAACAAGGATCATAGCCATTGTAACAACATATTTGATATGAACTTACGATATCACTTGTGGAAATTAAACCAAGGTGGGAAGGGGATTATAATCATTCCTCCCAACCACCAAAGATAAACCCAATTGATCTATATATAATTTTATTATTTAACTTGTTCATTGCATACATCTAAGATAATAATGTGTAAGATCACTCAAAATGGATCCATAACTTTGTATAAAAGTGAATGTGAACACTGGCAAAATAGGATAAAACCCAACCAAACATAATGCATTGAACACCAATCAATCACTTATATTATATTATATTAGATTGGCTCAAATTACATGATGTTTTTTTAATTATATAATTGAGTAGTGATTTGTATATCCTTTTTAAACTGTGTCTAAGGAGATAAAGGAAAATTCGAAAATATTGGAAAATTGTTAATATTTAAAATTATATCCTAAGAGAACCTATTTTGTTGAATGCTAAGGGTAAAAGGCCTTTGGCAAAAACATTAGAGATATTAGTTAAAGCCATTTTTTTTGCTAAGTAATGTGTGTCCTGAGATGACTGGCATGCCTAACCTATGGCATGAGTAGCTATGACCTAGGGGCTTCTAAGTCGTCAAAATCACTCAGGGATCACACTCAATCTAGGCCACACTAGCACTTAGCATCACTGGATTTTTGCCCACAAAATTTTGAACCGGTGACCTTTTTTACCACGGAGTGTCTTAATAGAGCACCTTGTCACCAACTATTCTACACCTTGTGGGAATTAGTTAAAGCATTTAAAGAATAAACATTTTATAATTTTCCTAGGGAATTTAGAGATGTTTTTTTCTAAGGAAAGAAAAAACAATAGTTTTCTTAAGATATAAAATTACAACTAAATATGTTGGAGAACATTCATATGGCCATGATGGGTGTGTGTGTGTGCCTCAACTACCTAGAAAGTTCTAGAAAATCATAGATCAAGATTGTCATACAAGGTCATTTGTTTTCGTTGTTCAAAATAAAGATTCTATTGCATGTTTAGATTTTTAGAATATTTCATAATGGGCCTAGGGGTGTCTAATGCTCATGAAGATATATTGTTTGCGACCTCTTTTTTCTTCAGTGATTTTCCATGTGTCAAACCATTTCTTGAGTGTCTAGAAACTTGTTGCTTCTTATTCCTCTATACATGATATAATGTTATATTGATGTAAGAGGAAATCATGAGCTGCAAATTTTGGAAGAGAGGCTAAAAAATGTAATTTTGTAAGGGATATTCTCCTTTCCATCTAGTTTATCACTAATAAAGAGTCCCCATAAATGTGTATATTAATGATTCCTTGATCTTATGCTAAGTGTAAAAGTAGCTTAAGTGCCATGAATTCAACATAGTTATTTGTGACAGAGCCTAAACCTGCAGAATGTTAGAGAATGTTCCTCTTATAAGAAGATAATGTGACTCGTGCCCCCCTTGGGGGGGATGCCCTTGTGGTGCACCATCAAAGAGTTCCTAGCGATATTTATTTTGAATTATCACCTGTCAGGGAGCTTCCTTAGTAAAAGGGCCAAGTGATAGCACAAAGTCTAGAATAACAAAACTCTGCATAGCAACCTTAATAACCATTGGCAATTTTCCTTTGAAAATTACCTAATTCCTTTCAAGCCAAATGCTTGAGGCTACTATGAGTGGGAGAGCTTTAAATTTCTTTGGGACATGGGAGGAGAGCCATGTGTGCAAACCTTCCTCAATTGAGGCACCAACCCATCAAAAATTTTGAAATTGATTTTTTTGAATATCTTTCCAAACATATTTGGAGAAGGGGCACAAAAATAAGATACAAGTCATTAATTCTAAATCATATTTGCACAATGGGCACTAACTTGGACCATGTAATGACTACTTCTACAATTTATCCCATGTAGAAACTTTGTTTCTTAGAAGATGCCACATGAAAAGTTTGTCTTTTGCAAGACCATAGAGTGTCTATAGTTTTTTACTGCACCAAGGGGGGAGGATCAAGAAGAGATTCCTATGCAAGCCTAGATGCAATATTTTCATAGACAAGATAGCCCAAATTATTGGAAATTGTGAGAAGTGATGAAAGAAGAGTTTTGATATAAATTTCCCATGTTGTTGCATTCTCTTGTTCAAGTTGAAAAACTTGACAAGTATCCTATCATTGTTTCCATTATCTCATTTCCCTATGAGAGGCTTTGTTGAGATAAATGTAACCTTCACTGTGCAATATATGAATTAAAGAATCTAGAAGTTTGTGATTGTTTGAGCTACCAATCCAAGGGTACTTCCTAATCATTCCCTGAGTTCCATCCTCTGTATTCCAACAAAGTCCCTGGTCAATAATGTAAAATGCATGAATAATAACTTTCAAGTAAATATACAACTTATAAAGGATTTTTCTAGCTCTTTGATCCAATCCATAAGAGAAATAAGTTTGATATTTGAACAACATAAATTGTGCCCATAAACCTTCTCCTTATATGAATCTCTAGGCACTCTTAGAAGCTAGAGTAGATGCAAACTAGGCTAGATCCTTTAGACCCCACCCATTTGAGCTTTTTGTGAAGCAATATACTTCCAAGATGCCATAGTAAAGGTTTGTTTGTCCTCCTTGCCTGCCGGTAAAACATAAAGGGATAGACATTTGATTTTCTCTAACTCATTTTGGGATCCATGATAAGGAGAAATAGGAAACTAGAATAGATTCACTTACAAACTTGATTTGAAGCAAATGACTTGCCTAAGATAGCCACCAATTATACCAAAAATTGTTCCTTTTTTCTATCTTAGATAGTAGCTGATACCAATATGACTTTAGTAATTGTTAGGATTTGAAGTAAAGCCTGAATATTTGAAGTTTGTGTTGATTTTTTCCAATTGTAAACACATTAATGTTGAGATGATAAGAATTTTGTGATATCAAATTCCCCGTGAGAATAGGGATTATTTTGATCTATTAACAAGAATGGAATTGTTTAAGGAATCTAGAAGTGCTTCCAAAGTTTTCATATCTATGATGCTGCCATCACAAAATATCAAAATATCATCTACAAAAAGTAAATGAGATAATCTATAGTTTTTTTAAAGAGAAATGCCTTTAAATGAATTATTATTCTAAGCTTCCTTAATATATTTCTAAGGCATTCAACAACCAAAAGAAAGAGAACATGAGAGAAGGGGCAATCTTGCCTCAATCCTTTGTCTGCATTAAAGAAGGGGGCATCTCTCTAATGACCAATAATGCAAAAGAAGTGGTAATGGTATAGTTGAATATCCAAGAGACAAATGAGTGATTGAACCTTAAATAAATAAGAAATGGACAAATATATGACCAACTTACCCTGTCAAAAGTTTTTTATAGATCGTCCTTATACACCACAATTTTTAGATGATTTGTGTGGATGGAATGAAGCCTTTCATGAGCCAAGCCAACAACATTATGGATATATCTATCCTTTAGGAACATGAATTATTTTGTGGAAATGCGATAGGAGAGGATGTCTTTGAAAGGTTTTGCAATAATTTTGGAGGTGGTCTTGTATATGGAGTTACAAAGGGAAATAGGATGAAAGTGATCAAAGGAGGTGGGGTTGTCCTTTTCAGGAATTAGAGCTACAAAGGTAGAGTTGAAAGGAGCCAAACTTTGGCCCCTATGACTAAATTATTCCACCACTTTGATCTAGGATATATGAAGATTAAAAGGAAATGCATAAAAATAAATAATACACACACAAAGAAATATAACAAAAAGCACAATAATCTGGTGAAAACCCAACTTGATAAATGAAATAATAGAATATTGTAGAACACAAACTGGCTAGAATTTCGATAGTTATCTCTGATCAGAGAGAGATGATGGTTACGCACATTCACAAAATTCATTACTAGAGGTTGAAATAATGGACTTTTAACATAAATAAAGAAATATAGAGGTCAAAAACCCTAACCCTAGAAGCTGAAATTCCAAAAGGTTTGTGGGCCTTGAGGTGGTTAATTCGTACATCAACTTCTCAAGGGTGTAACTTTTGTATACAATATGTGTTTGGGGTGCTTGACAGCTCATTGGAGAGAACTGTAAGAGGAATACAACTTTTGACTATGGCCAAGGCATTACATGGAAACCCCTACCACCCCCCAAATTGCCAAAAGCATCATTTAGGGTCTCAAAATGACCTCGAAAGTTTGGGATCCAAAAATCACAGAAAAATTATCAAGAAGATAAAGAACCATTAAGACACTAGAAGAGGTGTGTGGCCATTGATATATGCTTGGATTACACTTGTAATAGGTATTTGCCTAAAAAATAAGGCATCCTACATAGAATTCAATTGGTAGTCCATTTGGCCATGGGCTCTATCATTTTTGAAAACCTTGGAGAACCCCCTCAAGCTCTCCCTTTGTGATTTTCGCCATTAGTTGTTTGTCCTAATATACATCAATGGAAATAGATTAATATGAAGCTACTTAAAGAATATTATCAATATTGACCCTTTCTTGGCCTTGATAAATTTATTTGAAGTAATTTCTTCTCTCCTCAGTTAGCTCCTAAATAGATGATACGTAAGTGCCATAAGGGAGATTAATGGACCATATCATATTTATGAATTTCCTGTGATTGGCAAAGTGGTGAAATAATTTCGTGTTTTCATACCTTGCATGTAGCCATAGTTTACAAATTTAAATCCTCCACTTTTTTTCCTTGTTAAGTAGTAAATTCCTTATTTTATTCTCCAACTCTCTTAAAATATTCTTGTTTTCTTTAGAAATCATTTTGAAACCTCCTCCTTCTATCTAAGATATGTTTTGGACTTCAATGTCCTCACGTAACTTCCACTTTCATTCTCTTTTTTCTTCAACAAAGCACTAGCAACAACCTTTGGCTCTTTTTTTGTTTGCTTGGAACTAGATCAAGGGTGAGGCAACATCATCTAGATTATAAGGTCTCTAAACATCTTGAAAGGCTTGTATGGATGAGGGATCCTCAAATTTGGGATTGGGATTGAAGGGACTTAGTGGCTTTGGGACCACTTTATTAATTTCTAGAAAATAGGGCAGTGATCTGACTCTCCTCCCACGTCTTCCCAATGCCGAATTCTCATATTTGATTCCACAAAAGCTTCAAAGATTAGGGTTATGTCTAATCTTCTGGTTATTCAATCATTTCATATTCTATTGTTTCACCAGGTAGGGAGGAGCTTGGGATTTGAATATCATTAAGCCTACCCCTCTCAATTTACTCCAATAGTAATTGACCAGAGGGTTAGATCGAGTAGTCAGACACATATTTCATTGTGGCCAAATTTTAGGTCCCCCACAATGATGAGTGATTCTCTGGTTGAAATAGGCAAATTTAGAGTGTGTTCCCAAAAAACTTCCCAATTATAATATTATTTATAGAGATTTAAACAAAGAAGAGAAAAATCTAGATCTCTAGAGTAAATATCCAATGCCAAGCCATTGCTAATTGACTATGTTGATTGTAATCTAAAATCCCCTTTCCTTCATATTGAAAAAATCCCATTGGAGTTTCTTGTTGTGTCACTTGAAAGAAAATCCTAATCCAGGAAAGAGGAAGAGAGAAAATTGGTGGCTTTTTTGCCTTCTATCATCGATTCTTGGAAAAAAATAATTTGAGGCCCATGAACATTAATCAAATGCCTTAGAGCCAATTTTTTCATGGTGTTCACTATGCCCAAACAGTTTAAGGAGAGAATTTCCATTTGAGGCCCCTTGAAGGGGCAGATGATCGAAGGGCCCAAAAAATGGGTTTTTGCTTATACATGCAAACTTTTGCGTGAGCTTGAGAATGGGTTAGAGAGAGGAAGGATTTCCTCCCTTTACCCTAAGATCTAGTGCTCGAATTATCCAAAGAATCCATACCACCTATCACATTTCCCAAAGAGATACCCTCACTTGCTAACTTTGAATAAGTGATAGAGATTGATTTGGATTTTGAGTGTAAATTGTACTTTGATGGGAAGGTCGAAGGAGAAGAGGCAAAGGATGACAAGGGGAGCTAGATTCAACTAGAGTAACCCCAAATGAAATGGTGGTTTCGACTAGTACTCGTGGAAGGATAGAGTAAGAAGGTGTAGTGGAGGGCCCACCTAAGACTGGGAGAAGTGTCAATAGTTTAGGTAAGGATAGAGATGGATCCAAACTATTAAGGGGAGGGGGAACATAGCTTGAAATAATAATGTCAATAAATACTTTAAGTGGAGAGGGAAATTTGAAAGAATACACATCTCCTCAACAACTGAAGGCATCTCTACTCCCTTATCCATGCTCACGCATATCCCTTGACTCGGCTTTTCGAAATCTATTTGATCAAGGATTGTTCTCGAGGGAGATACAAGATGAGTAAGAGCAATGTTCTCCTCTTGAGTTTGAAAAACCTTCTTTTCCCATATTTTGTGCTTGTTAATCAATGAATAGTTGGTACCCAAATATCCATATGTGTAGCAATGACCACATTTGTAGGGGACACCCTCATAGTCAAGGGCTTGTCAAATGACTTGGTCCTCATTCATGATGGTGATAATGTATACCAATCCCTTAGATATATTAACCCTACCAAAATATGGGCCATGCCCATATAACCAGTGTTTTGATAGCATTCATCAAACTCATAAAAAATCCCAATGTGTTGCCAAATTTTCTAAAAATTTCAGAGGACCAAAAGAGGAGTGGGAGCCCTAGAAGCTTGAACCAAATAAGGAGTACTTCCATCTTCTCCGATTGAGCATCAAAATTGAGTTGCCATTTTTTGGTGAATAGGGATTATGAGCCCCAAAACCATCGACCTTGGGGTAATTTTTGAGTATCAGATGTTGATTTTATGATCTAGGCCATCCATCCTCACATGAGAATCATATACTTTGGAGAGTAACCCAAAATTCCTAAGAATTTTACAATTGTCCATTTTTTTAGGCTTTACATGGACATTCTTTTGCTAGAAATTTGACCCATGATAAATGGATCCTCCATCTTGTGAATGGCATTCAAGCAAATATCTCCCCCAATACCAGGTTTATTTCCACCCACTTCCATTTGATACACTTTTTGTTCTATTGAGTTGCTTTAGTGCCAGTTGTAACCTTGTTTTCCATTAAGGAGGAGGGAGAGTGAGTTGTCAATCCATCACTCATTATTTAAGTAATGAAAAAACCATTGATAAAACCAACCAGGGATGTTGACAACAATATAAACTATAACTGGGGAACCAAAACTGAATCCACTCTAAGAATGGAGATGTTTGCATAAGTCTTTGTCGAAGATGAGAGAAGAGTGTGTGGTCATTATCCAAGTCTAGATGTAGAGGCAAAGTATAAGAGTTGAGGTCATCATGTGGGGAAGTTGTAAGTTTGTCAGGTCGAATAGATCTAGATCTAGCTGCGATTATGTGATTTTGACGCCTATCGTTATTCAAGCCTACCTTTAAGACCACCTTGTGTGCTAGGTAAAATGGCAACCCCCTCTAGTAGGTCTAGGGAAAAGTCGACCAACTCTAGGTCCATGGCCCATGCTTGTCATGAAGGGCACAAGTGGCCTATTGCAAGGGAAACCCCAAAGAGCACATAGATGTTAAGGCATTTAGTGATATACAACAAAAACAAAATTTCAAAGTTAGAAAGAATAGGAGAAAAATAAAATAAAATTTGTCAAGCCTTTTAGAGTTGTAATAATTATTATAAAATAAAATAAAATTTTATGTGTAGGGATTTCAAAAGTAATTGCATTCATTGAGCCGAGAGGCTCATTCTATAACCCAGTATGATGTGCAGGTCAGTTCGTCCGTTATCAAAGTTGAAATTTTGCTCATGTCGGCCAAAATAATTTTTTATTAAAATCTAAAAATAAAATAACTATACACAACGTTTAAATGATGTCTACTTATAAAAAAATTTGCAAGTGAAGAAATTGGATTCCTCTTGGCTCATGTTAGATCTATATTTAAGATGGATCTATCCTGGTATTTTTCATCTTCAACATTTTTTATCGCAACTCGGGTCCATCATCATGAGAGAATGTGGATCCTAAATGTTGAAGATTAAAAATATGAATGTGATTTCTTATGAAATATCTACACATGATATTATGTCTCACATGAATCTCAAATTTGAAAACTAAAATTTGTTAAGAAATTTAAAATGCATTTCTCTATTTTTTTATTTTTTTATTTTGCAATTATTAATAGAATCAAGAAATATATTTGTTAACTAAAATATAATTTTACATTGTTTGAAATGCATTTTTAAATGCATAAATAGATTCAAAACCCTAAAAAAACATCCACAATCTTAACAATTAAAATATGCAATTCCAACTATCCTTTTAAATTTTTAGCCAACACTAAATTAACCAATATATAAAAAATATAATTTAAATAATAACAAATTATATTTTCCGAAACCATAAAACTAAATTTTAGTAATAATTTAAAAATTAAATTCACATGCCTAGAGTCCTACAAAATTATCTCACCATTATCTCACCATAAAACTTTATTTAGAGTCCTACAAAATTAAATGACCATAAAACTTATATAGAGTCCTACGAAATTAAATGACCATAAAACTTATATAGAGTCCTATAAAATTAGATGACCATAAAACTTATATGAAATGACAATGTTCCTGCTCATGCTGAGGTAGAATCGCAAACGTAAACACGAAGTAATAAAACTCTATCTTCTTTATTTGGGAAAATTGAATCATGTCCCACGTCCCACTTTCTTGTCTTAAGGGACTTCCGTGCCTTCCTATTAATGGGAGCTGAGATTTTCCGTGACATATATAGATAACTATGACATATATAGACGAAGTTTTATGGTTAAAGTTTTTATGAATTAATTCTTTATATCACTATTTATATTAAATTTAGGGAAGATTTTTTTGAATAAGAGTTGAGTTTATCTATTTTTTTGTTGTATAATAAAATTAATTTTTTCCAAGTAAAAAAATTACAAATATTTATACCACTTTAAAATGAAAATCATATTATTCATGTGTTTGAATCATTTCACAAATATAGTGTAATTTGCGATTGAACATTATATTGACAAGAATAAAATTACATAAACAATGTATCTTTCACTTTTTACCATTTAAAAATTAAGAACCAATTCTACCTTATTTTTTTTCCTTTCTTTTTTTTAACCTCATACTGCCTCCTCAAAGAAAGATCTACAGTGACTATCTGTAACTCAAATGGTGGGAGCTTAGGAATTGAAGATGGATCCAATTTCTTATTAGAATTAGAGTTGTTAGTATCATGAAGGCACTTAATTCTTCAAGGAAGGAGAACATGCTCAATTGACATCTATGAAGAGGAAATGTGTGTATCAATATCTTTTGTTTGAGCATTCCAGATAAGAGAGGGTTCCCTAATCAATGCTTTTAAACAAATGATATAATCTTTTTTGAATATGTTGTTTGTTGTTTTCCATTATCCTTTTTCTCATCTTTTTTTTTTTTTTTTTTCAGAGAGAAAAAAACCATCATAGCTTATATTAAGACAATATAAAGATCTGAATTACATAGTTAGATACTATCAAATTCCTAATGAATAAAAATCAGGTACGCCCAAATAACCTGATGTCCAAAAATAAGGTGCCAAACAGTTCATTTCCTACAGATTTACTTTTCTGTTCATAATACATTTTCCATATCAAAACTGGAGAGTTTTTAGAGAAGCTTTGACATCCCCAAAAAACTAAACATATTGACAATACATCTGGAAGGAGACACAAGAAAAAGAACCTAGGTCCAAATCAGCCAGAGAGGTCATGATTGGCCAGAATGTGAAACAAAAAGGATTTCAGAGGCATTGATGAAAATGAGATCTGGGTATAAGCCAAAATCCCAATTCCTTTAAAAAAACAAGATCTTGGAGCCTCTTTCCTTCGTGATTTCTTCGCTGGTAGAGCATTCATCTCTCCATCATCATCAGAATCTTCCTTTGCGCTGCATGCTGTCTTTAACAAACATTTACATATAACAGATACATGATATTTGGATCAACAAGCTTGAACACAAGATTTAACTTAATTATACCATACACATAGGCACACAATACTAGAACATGTTTCATATATATATATATATATATACAGAAAAAATCACATTCCAGGCTAGGGCATTTCAGCCTTAAAACCTAGCTCACAATCCACTACATCTTGCTCACTCACTATTTTCCTCACAAATAAGATATATCTCACACCCTATCACATTACATTTATATAAGATGCATTAGGAAGAATTGATAAGATTTTCTCCTAGTTTTTCTACAATGAAAGCTCTCCAAAAGCGTGCATGGTTGTTCTCAATGGCAAGTTTCAAAACATATCCGCCTTAAGCTACTTTAATTCTGCTTTTCTGCTTTAAATCCGCTTTAGCTCTGATTTAAGGTAGATTTTTCTCCTTCGATTTAGCTTTGCTGTCCACGTAGGCTTTGCTCTGCTTTGTTGCTGGTTGCTCCCACATCAGCTGTATATTTTGATATATAGAAAAATTTAAATAAATTGACATAATAAGATGATAAATTGTTTTTATATTATTAAATTTGGTTTTCTTTCTAGATATTTATACATCCAAATTATGATTTTTTTTTTATTGATTGCAGGTTGAATTTGGAATGTATGACATTGATTACTTTTTGTACCCTAAACATTATTATATACCATAATTATGTGTTTATTTTATTATGTGCTTATTTCTTTATTTTATATTATTATCTTGGTGTCTATATGGGGTTGATGGTTGACTGATCATTATCTTTTGTTTACAACTGACATGATCATTATCATTTCTTTACAACTATAACTTGAATAATTTACCTTTAGATATATTATCTTGCGTATCTTTTGTTTACAACAGACGTGATCATTATCATTTCTTTACAACTATAACTTGAATAATTTACCTTCAGATATATTATCTTGGGTTTTTTATTTTATACATTTATCTATTTCGTGTAGATAGAAGTTCCAAGATACATGATATTGGGACTATTTATTTACACTTATAAGGGTAAATATGATATATTACCAAGGATTACATGTGTTTTTATATTTATGTTTTCTTTAGTTTCCTAACTTCATTATGTCATTTTTATGTTGTTTTTGTATTATATATCATAATTGTATCTTAAGTTTACATTGAGTTCAAGGAATCATATAATTTATATATGTTTTATTTAATAGCAAAGCTTAACCACACATTCTTTAAAAAAAACACTATTATATCATTAATATGGCCCTCTATATATTTTCTTATTTAAATACATTTTGAGAATAGAAATGAGGATACCGCCTGAGGTGAAGGGAGACTAGCCCATTTAACCTCAAGAAGGAGGATTCACATCCTCAGTGAATGTCCTTTTGAGTTGTTCTCTGTTGTTGGAACAATTTGAGAACCAACAACTAGATTCTTCATTTTTGCATATGTTATTCTAATTATCCTAATGCAACTTCTATAACATCACCAAAAGTGATCTATCAAAAAACAAAAAGACCATTGCATCCCTAAAGATGGTTTTGTTTTGAAAGCCTTAGAAGGTGATATCTTCTTCATATGTGTCCTATTGAGGTTAATTCATTTGCCTTTTCACCTCATTTATTAATGAAAACTTAACTTTTCCTTGGACTTTTAAGACAACATGATTTTTATTGATATGGATTCTTGTGGAGAATAAAGGATTCTTGTGATGCTTGATCATAGGACGGATGCAAGATTTGTGTTTATCTGCAAGAAGGATGAGACCTTAATGTTGCACAAAGAGAAGACAAAATCTGAAATCTAAAGCCTTTTCCACTATAGAATCATCATGTCTTGATATTGATTTGAAATCCATTGAGGTAAACATCGCAGACCCATCACCATGGAGACTGTTATTGTTCTATGATTTTGAAGATTGGCAAAACAAAAGTCAAAAAGATACATCAAACCACTTATGAGTCTAGGACCTAGCCTTCCTGGACTTAGAGAGGGCTCTCTCTATGTAATTATGATTTAACTTTGTTTTTAGTGTTATAATGTTTTAGGCTATATATTAAGGATAAAATATTTGTTTGTTTGTTTGTTCATTTGGTTGGGGAAAGGTCATTTTCTTAATATTTTCCATTGGAATATGGAGTCACAGGCTGGTTGGTAGCATCAATCTTTACAGAGGGTTTGCAGGGAAAGCTAACTACCCTCACTAGATCTTTTAAAACAAAATGATAAATGGAATGACAGATAATGATATCGGTTAGGATTACAAAGCATTTAAGTATTTTGTAATCGTACTTCAGAAGAAAACACAGATATTGTAAATACAAATAGCAGTGAGGTGCTCCAACAACATATCTTAAACTATAATTTTTGTTTTACAATGAGAAGTGAAAATGAATGGGTAAGTGAATAGAAATTGTAACAGCCCAAAATAAGCATGTAATTAATCAAGTAATTTATATTCAACATGCAAATATCAATTAATTAACATCAAGTTCAAACAATGAGTAGGAACACTTACCTGTGATTTCAGTTGAAGTAGGCTAATCTGCAACAAGGTTTTGGGGACGACTCACCACCCAACCGTAGGCTCAATTGCGCAAGTTCTTGCTACAATTGGCCACCCCGAAGCCCTTAATCAATGTACTACTTCCGGGGAATCCTTTGTCTTAGAACACCATTCTCCCAAGAGAATGAATGATAGAATCTTGGAATGATGGAATGCCTCTCATATTCCTCACCATCTATTAAATAGAGCAAACCTTGGAAGGGGAACCACATGCACACACTCCATGTGTCAACATGCAACTTTATTGCTTTCTTGTTTTATTCTTTTGTTTTTACTTTTTGATAGCTTTACTGATTTTTATTGCTTTCTTGTTTTATTCTTTTGTTTTTGCTTTTTGATAGCTTTATTGATTTTTATTGCTTTCTTGTTTTATTTCTATTTATATTTATTTAGAGCTTTAGCATTGTTATTTATTATTTTATTATTATTTTTTATTATTTACTATTACATTTTTTTTGTTTTTTATTTATTTTCTTGTATTTAATATTATATTATATTATTTATTATTATTATTACTATTTATTATTTATTATTAAGGGACATTACATACTCCACCACTTTAAGGAACCTCGTCCCAAAGTTAAGTTGAATTATTTAACATTTTATTTTGTCATTTATTACTTCATGTTGCTTACACCCTCTGCCGAACTAGTATAACCAGTAGGCATCGAAAGTTTCACAACACCCAGGAAATCCCAAGGAATCTCTATCCTTTTTCCCACTTTCGGAACCACGCATAAGCCTCCCTGGTCTCGAAACCAGGCATAAGCCTCCCAGGTCTGTATCCTAGTCCAAGGTTGGCCCCAAGGCTCGCGCCCGACTGAGACCTCATTTGCCTCAAGGTAGGCATCTGGTACAATACTCAATGACTCCAGGCATCTCGTAAGGCTGGCACACTGCCTCCACAACTACTAATGCGCACAGCCCTAGGCACCGAAGTCCTTACACCCCCACTAGACTTTAGCATCCCAATCCAATAACATGTACCTAGCCTAGAACATCAGGCACTTGGCCTCCTCAAGATGGTCCCATAGCCCTTCAAGAGCATCCATCAAGAGCTACACAAGACAAAGGAACCACTGGCATATGTAGTGTTGATTGAGTTTGTCCCTAGCCCATATGGTGTTACTTATTCTCCCTCATGCGTATGGGCTCGCATGAGATCATCAAATAAACCGGCCCTCTCGGCCCATTTGTGGAGTCCTGTGAATCATCACACCTCAACATGCAACCAATGCATTAGCTATACCATCATAGTAACATAAAAAATAATCCACATGCCAAGTCTTGCATGTCATCATGTAACATTCATCATTGTTAATCGCAAAATTATGAATAATAATGAACTGCATGCTCATGCATGTCATAAATTTGTACGCAACTATCACATGCTTCACCTCATGAAATACCATCATAAGTTATAACATCAACATATTTGCATCAAAGACATATCATGACTTCACATAATAATTGAACCACATGTCAATAAACCTCATATTATAGCATTATAATTTCTATGCCACGTTATGCATATCATAATCATCATAAGGATACCTCATGAGTATTGTAACAACTATATAAATATGAACCACATGTGCATGATCACCCTCATACCATCATATCATGAAACATGAGAAACATCTCAATACTTATCAAATATAGAATAATACTCTATAAGCATTCTTATCATGATTCATCAGAAAAATGAATTTCATTTACTTTACAAACATTCAACTATGAGCTGAGATTATTCAACATCCATCTAGGATCTATGTTATCTCATCAATGTTATTAGTTTTTCAATAATCATTTCCACTTCTTTCAACTAGGAAGTTGACCATTTACACCATAGGTATAATCATCTAAGTACATTGTTAAATTTCACATGAGTCTCATAATCTTGAGTCTTAATCTCTCATCATATATTCTTCCTTCCCCAAGTAAATTCTGATGAAATTCATTGTTAAGATATTACTAGTTATACAATCATTATTTAAATCATCTATCTCAAAATTAAAAACCCTTGGTTTTACATCCATTTACCCTTTGGCTTATCAATTCCAATATCGTTATATGCAATTGCATATAAACACTAGGTCATCATTATTTAATTTATATCATGCTTAATTTACTTGCATGAGGGTTTGTTGATCCATGTTGACTTATACATACATCACTTAACAATTATCGTTTTCATCCACAAAAAATATTTTCTTATCTCGTCAAGTTCCTATCTCAATACCACTTGATTGTTTTATCGTAAATTCACCCTTCTTCAAGTTGACAAGAGATTCTTCCACTTTCATTTTCACTCATTATATGGTATCTTTATTTTAGATTTTGAAAACGTTGGAAACACTACTACCATCATTGTCCATGAAAAATTTAAATGTGTGGTGTTCTGTGGAAACAACCTCTTTTAATGCTATGGGAACAAAACTTGATAAGTTTCTCTATGTGATTAAATAGTATCTTTATAAAATTTCTAGCAACATTCCTTATTATACTTCAACTATTAATTTTTTACCATTTAAACCTTTAAACATCTTCCTCGTTTATCATCACTGGTCATTATGAAAAATTTCAACTTCATATCTTCATACTTTTAACTATGTAGATCATCACTATGACCATTACCAATCATGTTTCTCGGTCCACTCATCAATACCCTTAAAATAACTTTCTTCTTGATAGAACATCCCTTCATTTCCTCCTACCAAATATTCATAGATATATTTTTTTTTTCTCCTAGTCTTAATTTCCTAATATTCCATGTCTACTAGCTCTAAAAATGGAAACTTCTTCACTTCATTCTATTTTATTAAATTGACTTTAATTTCTCACCTCCAGTCATTGTGGTTTCTTTTCCTTCTCTCTTAAAAGCATAGCCTTGATACACTTTGGAAATGTTGTTACTATTCCCCAACCTGGGTAATAACCTATAAACAAATTCATTAAGATGGCTACCAAATGTAATCCACTTATTATTTCCTATTTTAAGACATCAAAATAATAAAATTCCCTGATCATACATCTTGTTATCCCTAATTCATGCATATAGTTAGTCACCTATGGAAAACTTTACAATGTGGCTCTCCCATTGGAGGGAAAAACTATTATAGATGTTGTCATGCACACAACTTATCTCCTCCAATTGATCAATTTTATTACAATTTTACTTCTTTAATCTATGTCATCATACCTTCCAGGTTCCTTCAAAATGATCTTCATTATTACCATGATTATTCAACTTCATTAGTTGATTTCCAATATTTCTTCTTTATGTGCATCATCCTTAGATACACCTTATAGTGATACCTTTAGAGTACCAAGTTATGATTATACCAAACTCTTCCATTATGCTCTAAAATAGGTTGCCTCTTCTTATTGATTTCTTACCCTTGTTGTGACACTTCCTCTCAACCACCATAAGTATCTATCTAGGACCTTTTTTTTTGTTCATCTAATCCAAGTTGGCCATAATCACATGAGCTATCATTAGTTATCATCATTAGAAAATTTGCAAGTTTCTCCTTTCCCTTTCTCCTTAGACAACTTTATCCAATATATGCAATTAACCTTGGATGTCAATCCTAAAACTTCCTTTTATTTCTTAAAACCCTTGTTGACATACTTATATTTCCAACATCTCATTATGATAATGGGTTTATCCTTTAGGGCTAGTTTCCTACTATCTTCAAAGTTATTCGCATAACTTTTCATAATACCTCATTGATATTGATAACTTTGTGAATGTCTTCTAAAGCGTAAATCCAAACTTTGATCCTTCTTTTCTTTCTTTTTTTCGTTCTTTTTTAATATTCCCATTTTCTTTCCTTAAAATACAATTTAAAACTCAAAATGTAAAAAATACATAAATAAAATAACCATATAGGATTAACTATATAGAAACTAAAATACTATTGTCTTTATATTTTTGCCAACCACTTAAATTACAGTTAAAATAATAGTTTAGAACTAAATTAAAATTTAAAAAAAAATCATAATAACTTTGCTCATAAAACAATTTTAATGTGAAACTAATTCTAACTAATTATTATATTATTAATTATTTAAACTCAATTCACATTCACTATTATAAAACAATCCTAAATTTAACTTTATATTTTTTAATTGTGAAGCAGGTTAATGATATCATTTTCTTTGCACTCCTCTTTATGTTTAACTAGGAAAATCGCAGGAAGTGTGCCCCTTAGTAATATAATAATTAACTAGTTGAAAGACTTATGCCTCCAAATTCACTATTCGGAGACAATAACAAAAATTTACAAAATAATATAAGCAAAGCCCTTTCATCTTTGAAGGCGGCCTTGATAGATAATTTGTTCACTTATTTATCTGAGATCCTTCTCCAGATTAGATTAAAGGATGAGAATACTTATTTATCTGAGATCCTTCTCCAGATTAGATTAAAGGATGAGAATGTAGATGTTCACAATCACTTATTGAATTTTACGAACTTTCACATCTACTAACTGTATCAACCAATGCACATTCATTAAATCCTACTTTCCAAGTCCTGTTGGCATGAAGTACCTAAACTGTGAAGAGAGAACTTTTCAAAAACAGATAGGAATGCAATGCTCTAGCCAAGGCCTTTCAAAGGTTGGGATGAAGTACACCTTGAGGCAGGAATGTGAGAAATCCATCAACTGGCATTGCCTACAAATAATTATTTATTATCCATTTTTTTTTGACATGGAGCCAATAAAATGTTCAGGGGTAAAGCCAATGGATGCTTATTACACAATAAATAAGGAAAGACAATATCTTCTGGAATTCATGATTTTACCCTATTTTTCTTCAAAATACCAGATGGAATCATTCTATTGATAAGTGGTATTTCAATCCATGTCAATTGCCTTTTTGCAGACAAAACAATATATTCTATTAATAGAAGCAAACAGAAACTGTGTAATGTTAGCTAAACATGACCAAATATTTTCCTGTAGTGGTGCTATTCTAAATTTGACCAAATATCAACGATTTGAGCATAACTCTTGTATGCTCTCAACCAAAAAGCACAGAACCTGAAACTTAGTTTTCCTTTGCACTCTCGCTCGAACACCAAAGCTTTTCAGAATCCAACATAAAATATTTAAGAGGAGACCAAAATGTCCTTGGACAATCAAGGAGGCTATGGGTCATGCAATAATGATATCAAATGGAGGTAATATCACATGGGTTTTATTATTTATAGGGTGATTATACGAAAGCTTGCAGTGAAGAAAAATCAATGGATTAAAACATAACTTTAACGGTCAGGTGGTCAAAATCTTGGATTCAACACGCATGTATGCAAGTTTAATGTTCATTATAATTCATCTCAATTGGTTAAAACACAAAAGGAATAGGAGTTTATTTATGGGTTCTAGGTAGAAAACAAAATCTGAATTTTGTATTGTTCTCTGAATTTGAACAAGAAGTGTCAGCCTTCATATCTCTGTAATTTGCTCAAAAAAAATAAAGCATAATTTTGTGATAAAATGAGTAGTTCAAAAAGCAGCAAACATCTAACAAATAGAATACTTATAGATTATTTATTCTAGAAATTTACACCTTCTATGTAGAGGTGGGGGCGTTCACTTGCCTTCATTAATTAAACCATTGACATGTGCTAGAAAGCTCAGGCAGATAATATGTCTATGCTAAAAATGACCCTAGGACAATTTTTTTTTGCATGGATAACCCTGTATAATGTTTAATACCACAGTAAGACAGCAGATATGTAATCCATACTAATCACAAAGTATCTCGGAAACAATAGTGATGCTCTAAGGTTGATAATGTAACGAAATTGCACCAAACAGTTAACAGACAGTGGGAATCTGGGAAGGGATTACTGTGAATAGTGTGTAACTTTGCCGATGAATCTATTTCAAAATTCCCAATTTTGAATATATAGAAAAACTTCATCCAAGGAAGATTATGAAATTTCAAAATACAAAATAAACTTACGCATTGGGTCTCTGAAAAAAATGAAGACAGTGTTCTGGGAAGCCTGCACTTGCTCAAATATTTAGCAACACTAGGACTTCCCACCTGGATTTGAATCATTTTCAGTGTTATTGATAGACATCTTCTTCTCCTAGATTCCTACGTACAACCTTTTTAAAGACCGAGCCTCTCTGAGATATATCTTGTCCAAAATTCAGGCATCAACTCTATACTATAGAACCGATAATAGTCTATGGAAGGGACCAAAATCATCACTGGAAGCAAAGACTTCAAGAAGTAGTATTATATCTTCTTGTAGCAAGGAATGTGATTAAGAATTTGAAGCATATTTGTGACTACCATCTAGATTTTACTTGAAAGGAGGATGAATTACACGATGAAGCCAACTTTTCTATCCTGAAGAAAAACCATCTGAGACCTGGTTGCAGAAATTGAATGAGAAATCAAAATATAACATAACCATGTCTTTTTAAGCGGCCTCTATTAGTTACAATATAGCAATGTGTTAATATTCCTTTTTTAAGTGGATAGAAAGAGCATCAATCTTAACCAATACTGTTGCTCTTTGCCAGTGGTTTAAATGGATAACATTACTATATTCCTGAGCAAGGATAAAATCAGCTTTTATCCTTTTCATCAGAAAATCTTGTCTTTCTTTAATACATTTCTTAAATCAAACTAATTTTAAAATATATATATTTTTTATTTTTTTAAATCAACTATTTATCGTAATTTGAATTCTGCCTAAAGCTTTGTAGTATCATGTAACTTGATGCTAACTCGCATTCAAGCGGCCTTTTTTTTTTCTAAAGAGAGAAACCATAAAAGTATTCAAGTATTCTGATATTCACAAGGTTGATATATCTCTTTGATAAAATAGCATAAACTCCATCAGTTCCATTCAACCATTATAAGGATGTTTAAATGGTCATCAATTAGCATGTTGCCAAACAATGCTGGTTTGTTCCCTATTGCACTAAAATTCTTTTCGATGTTCCAATCCAAAGTATTAAATTGGAAAATATTGTTCTTTAATCTTTTCATGCTGAAATGTAAGCCGAAACAACTAAATTTGCTTCAATATATATAATCATGTTGTTGATATTAACATAATCGATCCATCAAAATACTCTATGCAGTTGATAGATGTAGATCTTAATTACTGGCATGTTATGCCAACAACTATAGTGGGACTTACACATAAACACGTAAAACAATTAGTAGGAAAATTAAAGATAGTAAACCTTAGGACCCTTACCACTCTACTATTTGACAATAGCATTTACCCCTTTTGATTTTTCAACATGAAAGAATCCTTGAGGGGTTTAAGCATAGTCTGCAGCTAACATCCTATTCCTCTCAAGTGCCTCTTTTACAGCAAACTTAGCATATGGAAAATAGGTTTGCACTGTCTCAGTGACACAATTGGTACACAAGTAAATGCATATTAGTACTTGATGGCTAGATTGTAACAGTTTTTTTTTTAAGATGCCCATAGGCCTTGTTAGCCTCCTATTGCAAATAGGGGTTCATATTTCATGATTGACGGTTTGCATGCCAAATATGTCATCTTTTTTTTTTTACTGCAAAGGTTCCATATTTCCAGAGAGTTGCATTTAGATAAGTCATTCAAATTTTGAAGAGTTGTTCAGTCAAGGGAAGGCCAAACAGTTTAAACTTGGCTTCCCTGGGTTTCAATTGCTTGCTTTAGAATATAGAGATGAATATCTGGCCAAACAAGCTTAAAACTTGGCGGATTGGTAAATAGGTAGAGAAACCAGGGCGCTCATCAACTTAATCTGAGCCCCGGAAGAGACAAGGTTCGATTCAGATAGGAGGATAGCTAAAAGAAAGGCTGAAAGGCTGGGGGTACTAGTTCAAGGGCACCCAAGCCAAAAGAAGAAAAAAATGTTAGGAGAGTAGGCCGAGTAGGTAGCGTTATGGTGGCAGAAACATGGCTGGGGATCCGTTTCATTTTATATTCTCAAGCGTGTTATCCGTTCGCCTCTCAAGCATAAGGCAGTTTCAATTTGGAGGAGCTCAAGCGAGGCATGTCTGAATTTCCCTTTTTCCCTCAAAACACTCGCTAACTTCCCCTAATCCGCTTAAAAAGGTCCGGTTTTCCCCTTCAAAAGCCTAAGATTCCTATCCTTAGCGCTCTCTGAATCAGATTACATATTGACTTCTAACTTATTATCTAAATCCCAGTTATTTTTCCCTCCCCATACTAAAAACATTATACGAGATCCCCCTAAATACATATCCCCTCCATTGGTTGAAATATAACCATAACTAGCTCGGCATTTTCTGCTACTACTACAAAGGACTATCAACCTTTAGTTCTGTTTTTTTTGTGAAATGGGACTTTGGAAGTGTTCAGTGGTCTGTTTATGTCTATAGCTGTGTTCATGTGCATTCAAAAAATGTTGGATGGAGTTTTGGGGTTTTGTATCCCAACCTTGGCAAAAGGCACCAGCACCCTCTGTTTTCATGTGTAGGACAAGATTATACCCAAATGAACAAACCATGTGTTCAGAAGGATAATGTCTGTAAAGTGGTTATATCCCAGCTATTACCTCTTATCATATTGTCACTTGTTTACAGTGGTGCATTGTCTATCTTGCTGTCCAAGGACTACCAGAACCAAACATATTTGCGACCTGATGATGCACATGGCAAGAATAGCATAGAGTCTGCTCAATTTAAAAAGGACAATTCGTTTGTGGTTGGAATTTTACAGTTCTTTACAAGTGTTCTGTTGTATGGTTACTTGGTTCCATTATCACTTCATGTATCTATGGAAATAATGAAGGTAATGCAAACGTTCTTTTTGAAAATGAATACACGCATGCACTATGAAGAAGTTGACAAGCCTCCTTCTGCTCGAACTTCAAAATTTTGAATAAAGAATTGGGTGAGGTTAGCACCATCCTTCCAGACAAAGACAGGCACTCTTACACCTAAATAAGATAGAATTCTTCAAATGTTCAATTGCTGGTGTGTCTTATGGAACAGGTATTACTAAGGTACAGAAGGCTGTGCCAGAAAGTGCTGGCAAGAAACCGTCCTTGGAAAAAGAAGAAATCTTTTCTTCAACTCTTCAAAAAAGGATTTAACTTGAGGGATCAAACTCGTAAAATTCAAAATGAAAAAATGGAAAATGAGCAAGCAAAGGCTAGAGATTGAGTTGAGAAGAAAAGCTTTGGAGTCTTTGAGGACAAAAAAGGCTGTTAGCCACTAAATAGTCTCCAGTGGTTCATAATTCTTCAAGACTGCCATGTTCTCATTTGATTTGTTCATCAAATAGATCAAAAACATTGTTTTCCTTGTCGTGCAAGTTATTGCAGATTTGTTTTTCCGAGGATCTGAGCCAAGTTAGATATTTCATCGAGGGGGTGTTGTACTCTCAAACATTTCTTTTTAATAACCTGTATGTTTTACTTCTGGCAGCAGGATGTTGAGCTCAAATCAGTTATTGCGGTTTTGAATACTCTTAGTTCGATGATATGGCAGGTGCAATAACGGATGCTGGTTGTGAAAAACGCAAATATGTCAAGTAGATGATGGGAGCCCTCAGCTGTTGGCAGAAAAGAAGATTGCAGTGACATCAAGTGATCATCCAGAGACAAACTCAGGAGAGATGTCTGAACAAAGTGGTGACAATCATGCAATTCCTAAGGCTGGACAGAAAGAATACATGTATGCAGATCGTAGAATCCTTCTTTATGTGGAAAAGGAATGATAAACAGGCTCATGAATCAGGCAACATAATCCCTCTGAGCTATTGGACTGGCTATTTTACAGTGAGCTATAGGATTGGATGGCAATCACAGTATTTTCTTGAACTCCAGGACGGTTTTTTATGCTGATCAAACGCAGGATTGGATTGGATGTTTCAAACCATGTATCAACATCAGCAAACTCTAAATGCAACAGTCCAAAATTGTTTGCCATTGCAAGAAAACTCAAAATTGCAGTGCGCATATACTCAAATCATCACACAGTTGCAAGAAAACTCAAAAAATGAGATGCGCACATACATCAAATCAAACACGGGTAAAAAATGAGATGCGCACAAACAGCAAATCAACACAGGTAAAAAAAATGAGATGCGCACATACAGCAAGCAGCTCAGGCAAAAAAAAAAAAAAAAATGATGCGCACATCACTCAGGCAATCACCATACAGCAAGCAAGCAGACTAAGGCAATCACCATACAACAAGCAAGCAGACTCAGGCAATCACCATACAGCAAGCAAGCAGCTCAGGCAAAAAAATGATGCGCACATCACTCAGGCAATCACCATACAGCAACCAAGCAGCTCAGGCAAAAAAATGATGCGCACATCACACAGGCAATCATTATACAGCAAACATCACACAGGCAACACAGTTAGAAAATGCGCAATCACTGTTGGTGTAAGCGGGCAACCTGGAAGCCTGCTCTGTTTTTAAAGAGATTTGGAGGTGCTGTGTCACAGCCAGATAAACCAAACCAATACACCTGGACATTGTATTGAATGAGCACAGGAGATAAGTCAGGGGCGATTGAACAACTGAAGTAGTTTGGCAGGAAAGTAAATGCCCGATACGACAACAAAGCAACTTCAGCAAACCGACAAAGAGACCACATAAAAGCAGCAGAACCGCCTGAAGGATGCGGGCCAGAGTATTCAAAGCACAACCCTTAGTCACATAACCAAAACTGCCAGCTGCCTTAGCACAGCTCTGTTCAGATATATATGCATTAATTCCCAGCCTAGCGATGAGTTAAAGACATTAATTCTTAGATATTTTTCAGATATGATCGGGAGATATTTGTTTAATATTTTTCCCGTGACACCTGTTCAAAGGAATGTTGTAAATCCTTCACTATATAAACCACCCCATAGTCAGTCTAAGGGAGGAGAAAAAAAGTAAGAATTGGTCGATGAACTCTGATAGAGATTAGTCCTATATATCCAGTATGATTCATTAATCAAAAACTGCGGGAGTTTTTTTGGAAATGGACTGTGTGCTGTGTCTTGGTGTTTAAAGGGGCCTTACGGAATTCCGAGGTTGTCACATAAATCAATAAGTGCCTCTCATCTCTGTTTTTTCTTTATGTTTCACGCTCATAATATGCTCATATCGCCATCTAAGTAGCAGCTAGAAAGATTAGTATAGAATTTGCTGAACCTCACTCTATGCTCAAGGTCTGCTATTTTTTTTATGTTTTCCTCTGAACTGGTATTGAATGTTGATTTCCCTCGGCCTCTTATCTCGGTGAATCCGCCCATGTTCTAGCATCTATACAAGAAATTTTTTCAGCTACTAGACAGAGCTTTTTCATTATCATGCTGATATGCTAAATAACGATTTTGTTTGTGTAGTCCTCATCTCCTTAAGGCTTCCAATCCAGCTGGTTTGAGCTGCAATATTGAAAGTTTGTTGGCTGAGAGATCAAAGATCATTTAAAGGATCAGATAATGGGTTGTCCATTGTGCTTTTTTTTTTTGAAAAAATACTGAAGGGTAATCAAAAAATTCTCATGCTCTCATATGGACTAATAAAACAATCTTCGTCTGTATAAAATCAGTTCTCATATATTACTTTCATTATCACTATTTTTTCGATTGCAGAAATGGAATACTAATCAATCAACTGGCCTTGTAACCATTTACACTAAGTTTTTTTTTTTGCAATTTGACTAAGAGCTTTAATATGAATACCTCACAGAGCATATTAACTCTTTGTCACCCATGAGCGATTATTATTTAGGAAATCTTAATTGTCCCTAGATAAAATCTACTTTCGAGTGCAAAAAAGGAGGATTAATCAACAATTAGCCCTACAACATTTACACTAAGTATTTTTTTTGCAATTTGACTGAGAGCTTTAATATGAATACCTCACGGAGCATATTAACTCTTTGTCACCCATGAGTGATTATTATTTAGGAAATCTTAATTGTCCCTAGATAAAATCTATTTTCGATTGTAGAAAGGAGGACTAAACTACAATTGGCCTTACAACAATTTACACAGTTTTTTGCAAGCGTATTATATGTTTTTGTTCTGACTTAAAGCTTTAATATGAATACCTCAGGGAGCATATTAGATTTTTTCACCCACGTATGATTGTTATTTAGGAAAATCTTAAATTTTTCCTAGGTAGAATCTATCCACCTCACCTCGGTCAGCCGGATCAAAGATATCTTAGTTGCCTTCCATCTCTGGCCTCCGCTTCATCTCTTTCAAAAACCCGAAAAATTGTTTCATGAGCAGCTATATGCTCTGTATCCCCCTCATAACCAAGAAAAACACACCAGCAGTCCCGCTCCTCTGACTCCATGCCCAATGGTTTGAAATTCATCACTCGACGCACTGCCTCTCTGCTTGAAACCATTCACTCCTCACCAAAAAACAAAACCCTTTGTACTCAATAGCTAGCCTAAGATCATTCCCTAAAACAAAGCTAAAATAAAAAAGAGAGAGTCCTCTCTGACTGCTGGTAGGCTAGGACCAGCAGTCCAAAGCCTGGTCTGTGGTTACCTCGGCCGTATCCCTGAAGGAGCCAAGGGACAACCTGAGCGATAACATAATGGCGACTCCGCTGGGGACCTTTTGAGATAACTTCAACTATCAAGTTGGAAGCTGGCTCCCAAAAAGCATTCACGTATTACAAGGTTGAATCCGGACCCAAAGCCCCCGGCTACTTCTGAAAATCCAAATTTAATCCCTAGAAACCTCAGGAAGATAGAGCAAAGAGAAAATTTAGCTGATTCTAGTCCTGAGAAAGTTCAGCCAAACAGCGGTTCAACCCCTGTCAAAGTTCTTTTTCACTCATCCCCTGTTTTCCCTACTTCATCATCTACCTCGCCATCCACCTCGTCCACACCACCGTTCACTGCACATACTACCACTACAACTCCCATTATCATAGTTGTTCCAACTGTTCCATTCATCCCTGCAGTTCCACTCATCCCTGTAAATATGGCTAATAGATATGCCCCTTTACAGCTGCCTGGAAACCCCGGGGCCATGCCTCAGGACTACCAGACCAAGATAACTTATTTTGATGGCACCAATGCCTGCACGGCCCTTCAACATACAAAGAAATTGCAAGATTACTTTGAGAGCTATGAAATCGACGACGATACTGTAAGGATGAGGATTTTTGTCCTAAGTTTGACAGGTGATGTCAGGCCGTGGTTTAGAGCGCTTCCAGCCAATTCCATAGCAAATCCAGAAGCCTTATACCACACATTTATCAATAGGTGGGAGAAGAAGAAAGACCCATTGCACATATTGTCTGAATACGACACCATTAAAAGTGGCCCTCAGGAGGCTGTCTTAGACTACTGTGCAAGGTTTAACAATGTCTACAATGCAATCCCATAGAACCTTAGGCCTCCACCTGATCTTGCTCTATATAAATTCCCCGATGGCTTTGATTCTGACATGGCTTACCAGTTAAGAGAACGAGCCCCTCAAAGCCTGGCAGAGATGCAAGACGTTGCTGTGAGCGTAGAGGAAAACTTAATTGCCAAGAGAAATAGAGCCAGAGCCGAAAGAAGAACCACCTTTAAAGATGAACCTTCAGCCCTAGACCAAAAACTCGATGCTATTCTCAGTGGCATGCACAGACTAGGAGATAAAATAGAAACCGTTGAGAGAAAGGCTACGTGGGATGCCCCACAAGCCAATACTATGAGAAACCCTAATTTTAGGAAAACTCACAACCCAAATGCCGGACGATCCAGCCCAGATCATGATATAAGACCTCCGTTCCAAGAGAACTACACAGAGGCATCGACATCTAGCGAGCCATTAGAAGATACTCACATAAACTGGGTGGGCTCAAACAGTGAACAGCAGGTTTTCTTAACACAAGAAGACTGCCATCTTATCCAACAAAACCAAGCCGATCTAGACTTTAGTGAATTTCAGACTCAAACCAGAGAATCTTTTGACTTCAAACAAGGCTACGACTCTGCTGTGTATGAGGTGCACAAGCAATACAAACTAAGGACTAGAACAATTGATGTGCCCGAGTCAGTCAAACAAAAGAAAACAAAACAGCCCAAGAAGATTAAAAGCTCGATTGTTATTACAGAGCCAGTTGATGACATGATCCCAAAACTGCAGGAAGTAACCATGGAAGACATAACAGACATGCAGTCTGCTAATGACCAGCCTTTGCTATCTTCCCCCACAAAAGAAAAGCTGAATAGCACTCTGCAAAACCTTCCCAAAACAGAGATACCACAAAGTAGCACTCACCATAACACTGATAGTCAGGAGGAAATCATAGAAAATACACTTGAAAGGGGGAAATCAGCTACCACCAACACAAAGACTCCATTGAAGAAACCATTTAGCTTAGAAGCAGAAATAAGCAAACTAAAAATTTCCATCCCCCTCTCTGAGCTTGCCAAACACAATGTGTATAGGCAACAAATCCAAAAAACACTTCAAGTGCCAGAGACCAAAGATGATGTCAATATTTTAGATGATACACTTGAGCTGTTATTCGGTCCTGAGGTTAATGGAAAACCAGCATATGGAACTGTTCTGCCCTTTTATGTGAGCTTGCATATACACGACAAAGTCTTGCACAATGCTATGTTTGATTCAGGGGCCTCACACAATCTTATGCCCAAAGCAGTAATGGAAAAGCTGAACCTTGATATCACGAGACCATACAAAGACCTATTCTCCTTCGATTCAAGTTAGGTCAAGTGTCTAGGTTTAATCAAAGATCTATGTGTGTCTTTAGTCCAGTATCCCAACAAAACAATTCTGATGGACGTGGTGGTCGCTGACATTCCACCAAAGTACGGGATGCTCTTGTCAAGATCTTGGGGAGCAAAGCTCCAAGGATCCCTTCAATTAGACCTCTCTTACGCCACTATCTCAGTCTTTGGGCAACCAAAGAGATTGTATAGAGAAACGCTGTTGAAGTATGTGGTGAGTAGTGAGGAAAAACCCCAAAACTTTCCCATTTACTCAATCCATTCTGACATGGATTCATTTATTCTGTTCAATGACGATAGTTCCCGAACCGATGATAAGCCTTTGGATTTAGAACAAGAAGCAAGCATAACTGAGGAATCAGTTACCCTTACCCAGCAAACCCTAATTTCTGAAGAGGCTCTTGAAACAGGAAATTAAAAAACGCTCGCTCCAATGATAATTTCAACTCCCAATGCTAGTCAAGACCAAGAAATCCTATGGTATTTGGAGTTTGACGGTTCAGTAAATAAACTAGGAGTAGGGGCAGAGGTATGGATCCATAACAGCCAAAACGACCATGCAGAGGGTCATGCCTATAGATTGAATTTCAAATGTACCAACAACATGGCAGAGTATGAGGCCCTCCTTTTAGGCCTTAAACTCATCAACGCCTTTTAGGGCTACAAAAATTTCCGTTCTAGGTGACTCCAACCTAATAATCCAACAAATGAAAGGCAACTTTGTCACTAATGACAACAAGCTGAGAGCTTATAGGACCGCTGCCACAGAAGTACTCAATTACTTCACTGAATCTAAGCTTGCCAAGATATCGAGAAGCCATAACATTCATGCTCACAGTCTAGCCACTTTCGCTAGCACTTGCAAGCTCCCTTTTCAACCCAATCACCACTTCACTGCTGAGGTAAAGCATAGGCCTGCTGTCCCTAACAATAATAAAGATTGGCAAATCTTTGAGGACGATGCACAAATTAACAATTTTTTGACTATGCAACAAGAATTTTCAAAATTAAACATCGACATGGATACCATGGGTGACCAACCACAAACGACAACCCAAACTCAGCAAACCCTGACAGCTGAAGAGGCTAGAAAAATGCTATGCCCAACCAGCTTTGATGTCAAAGACATGCAAGAGCTCAGGCAGATACACTTAGGAGAAATAGCTGAAACAGAGGCTGAAGTCATTGATTTAAAAGACAATTTCTTACCCGCTGGTCTCACCCCATTAGAAGACATCTTTGGTGCAAATGATGTCCCCAAAAAACCAAAAATGCAACCTCAAAATACTGCAATTGAAGAATATAATATTGGAACCGCAGACAAGCCCAAAATGATCAAAATGTCCAAATCTTTTCCACCTGATCAAAAACCAAAGTATATTGACCTGTTCAAAGAGTTCCAAGATGTATTCACTTGGAGTTATGAGGACTTGAAGTCCTATGACACCTCAGTTATTCAACATACCATCCCTCTAAAACCAAATCAAAATCCCTTCAAACAAAAACTAAGGAGAATCAACCCAGTCCTTCTCCCTTTGATCGAAAAGGAAGTGAAAAGAATGTTTGAGGCTGGCATTATAGCACCCATTAGATTTTCGGAACGGGTATCCAATCTTGTTCCCACAAGAAAGAAGACAGGTGAGATCAGGCTTTGTGTAGACTTAAGGAATCTGAACCAAGTCTCCCTTAAAGACCACTACCCATTGCCCAAAATGGATCACATTCTCCAAAGGGTAGTGGGGTCATCCAGAATTTCTTTGCTAGATGGATTTTCGGGTTTCAATCAAATACTTGTTCACCCAGATGACCAAGACAAAACAGCCTTTACAACACCATGGGGAACATTTAAATATGTGAAGATGCCGTTCGGACTAAAGAATGCAGGTGCTACCTTTCAACGGGCCATGGACATTGCATTTGCCAGGGAAATCCACGATTTCTTGGTTATCTATCTCGACGATCTAACCCCTTTCTCCAAATCTGACAAAGAACACCTTAAACACCTTAGGCAAGTATTCATGACATGTAGAAAATATGGCATTTCTTTAAACCCCAAGAATTCCCTCTTCGGCCTTGAGGAAGGCAAGCTTCTAGGCCATATTATTTCAAAAGATGGCATCAGAATTGATCCAGAAAGAATCCAAGCCATTCTGCAAATCCCTTATCTGAGAAACATCAAAGAGTTGCAGGCATTCCTTGGTAAAATCAATTTCCTAAGGAGATTTATCCCAAACGTAGCTGAGCTATTAAGACTGTTAAGCAACATGTTGAAGAAAGATTCCAAGGTGAAATGGACTCTAGAGGCCAAGCAAGCATTTGAGAGTATTAAAATTGCACTAACCCAAACTCCAGTCCTCACAAGCCTGCAGTTTGATAAGGATTTTATCATTTTTTCTTTTGCTTCAGAGCACACGATAGTTGTTGTCCTTCTGCAAAAGGACGACCAAGGAAATGAAAAACCAATTGCATTCTTTAGCAGAGCCCTTAGAGATGCCCCTTTAAAGTACCAAATCATGGAGAAGCAAACCTATGCTCTCGTTAAGGCAATCAAGGATTTTCGAGTTTACATTTTATATTCACATGTGATCGCCTATGTCCCACATGCTGTCGTAAAAGACATATTAACTCAAGAGGGACTAGAAGGCAAAAGAGGCAAGTGGATTGCTAATATCCTTGAGTATGACATCGAAATAAGACCCACTAAGCTCATAAAGGGACAAGGTTTAGCCAAACTGATATCTGAAACCAATTTACAAGCCTTAGACATTAACCAGCTGGACAATGAACAGGAGCTGGCGACTCCACAGATCAGTGAGACCTTTTTGCAATCCCCATGGTACGCTGATATTTGTTACACATTGTTAAACCTGTGTGCTCCTCTAGGATTGTCCAAGACCTAAAAGAGATTTTTACAAATGAAGGTGTCAAAGTTTTGTGTCATCGATAGTGCTTTGTTTTGGAAAAACCATGAAGGAATATTGCTGAATTGTTTAAATGTCAATGAAACTGACCATGTTATGAAGGAGTTCCATGCAGGGGACTGTGGAGGGCATTTATATTGGAAGTCCATTGCTGACAAGATCTTAAGGGCGGGTTTCTATTGGCCCTCTTTGTTTGCAGATGTGAAAAGGTTTGCTGCCTCATGCCACAAATGCCAGATCTTCGAAGGCAAAAGAAAGTTGTTGCCCTTACCCCTTAGACCCATCTCAACCGAAAAACCTTTCCAACATTGGGGTCTTGACTTCATCGGAGAAATCCATCCCTCTTCCTCAGGCCAGCACAAATGGATTCTTACAGCCACTGACTATTTTACCAAGTGGATTGAAGCCATACCATGCAGGCAAGCCAATGATTCCACCATTATCCAATTTCTCGAAACCAATATCCTCTCTAGATTTGGCTGCCCTGAGAAAATCATTACAGATAACGCCGATGCCTTCAAATCCAAGAAAATGATTAATTTTTTCCATAAGTTCCACATCACCCTGGGCCACTCCACAGCCTATTATCCTCAAGGCAATGGCTTGGCAGAATCTTCCAACAAAAGCCTGATTAATATCATCAATAAAATGCTAGAAGAAAACAAGAAGAACTGGCACAAAAAACTTATCAATGCCCTTTGGGCTGACAGATTGTCGACCAAGAGATCCATCGGGATGAGCCCTTATGAGTTGGTATATGGTATGGAGGCCAGATTTCCATCTTCCCTAGGCATTCCTGTTATCAAGCTACTACAGGAAATCCAAGTTGAACCAAACGATATTCAACGAAGAATTAACCAGACCATTCATCTTCAACAAACTAGAGAGAAAGTCTTTAACAGAGCTCAGATCTTACAAGACAAGCTGAAGAAAATATTTGACAAGAGGACTAAGGCCGAGGATTTCTGTGTCGGCAACAAAGCTTTGAGGTGGGACTCACGAAGAGAAGACAAGGGGAAACATGCAAAGTTCGATTTTTTATGGAAAGGCCCACTTGTCATTAGCGCTGTGCAGGGTAATAACACGTATTTCCTCAAAACCGCAGCTGACAGCACAGTGGAGGATGGCCTTGTTAATGGCCGAATGTTGAAACATTATCGAGATCCCTTCTAAAGGATATAATGCCCCTGTATATATGTTTAGATTAATATTTGTACATATGGTAGCACTTTCCTTTTTCCTTTTTGTTGTTTTTTTTTGTTTGTTTTTATGTACATAAGCAATCGATTACTTCAAACCAAAATGTTACGGAAACAATGTCTCCCTGATAAATCACAGCAATTTCACATTTTGGATACATAAAGAAACAATTGTCACAAGATCGGGTGAACTAGATTCTGTTTGAGGACCATCAGTGCATGGCAACATCATTATTTCAGACCTTGTACCCCGTGAAAACCTTTTTCAGGCCAGCTAGAAGCTTCTCAAGAAAATGTCGCTAGAGCTCTCTCGCAGGATATAGCATCTAAAAAATTTTTGGAAGGTTTTATTTTTTGATAAGCTCCTCTAAAAAAATCTCTAAAGGAAGGAAACGATTGATTTCACACCATCCTTCCTTCATCATCTAAAAACAAAAAAAGAGGAGGAACTCAAGCAAAACTATCCAAAGCACATATTAGAAACTTGGTTGCTGGTGGAAAATGCTGTCGCAGTCAACACAATTCTAGCAAAGATGCTGTCATTTGCTTTTACCACATTTATCCAATGGATCTTCAGCGTCTCTGCTTTCTTTTCTTTACTATCCACTGAACTCCTCTGTTGGGGATCATGCTTACAATTATTTTATATCCGCAGATTCAAAAGCCCCTCATTTTCACTCATTTGTGAGCTAGAGTAAAAAGGGTCAATGGCATTTGCAGTGGTAGATATTTTGAATAGATCCTAGACCTCCAAATGCACCACTCTCAGACCTGCTAGAACACTAGGTTACCATTTACATTGCATTGTTTTGTTGAGAAGACTGTTTACTTTGGCATGAAACTATCAGCTCCAGATTTGGCATGAGGAGTTTTCTCCGATATGCAAACATGTTAATGCTAAATATTGATATTTGTAAACTTTGTTTCCCTTTTTGTCTACAAACAACCCTTCAAATTTTTTACATCCAAACACATTTCATTATCTGGTATCAGTGCATGTATTCTAGCTCTTATCAAACTAGGCTTATGCCTCAAATTAACCTTGGTGTGATAAAAAAAGTTCATCAGTCTTTGACGCTGAGAGCTGGAAAGTAATAGTTTCTGCATTTGCCTGGCAAGTAGCTTCATATATCAAGCCAGACACTAGTGAAGGAATAGCAGCAGATATACTGGTAAAAAATTGTGTAGACTGTTTTGATTCTACAACTGTTTATGGCCTTGGATAAAACAAAAAATTGCATTAACTGTAAGAAATATCAGCAGAGGGAGATGAACGTTCATGAGATTTCTGTGCATGCATCGGTTTTGGGAAAACCACATATTCTACATGATTACAATAACAGATCTCAGAAGGTTGATCAAGACACTCAGGCTCCCAGGGTTGCTGCCAGATTTATGTTGGACTGCCTTATTTATACCTCCAGAATTCCGCACCTTTGCTGCAAATATATTATTGTCAGGATTGAGTACTTTAGCAGCAGATGCATCCCAAGTACTTTTACAGGAATGTGCTTGCCATGATGAACGTGTTATGCTGCATGAACTGGGTCTTTCCATGGGCATTATTAATTAGATAAAGGATTATCAATTTTTACTTGACACAGAACATTCTAGCATGTCTGAAGAATGTCATGAACTAAAGATTACTGTCAAGAACAATGGTCAAATTGATACAGAAAGCAAATATTTTTTGTGTCGAGTACAATCCTGGATCAAGCTAATTATGTTGCGGTTGGTTCATCATATCATCACATTCATTATTATGACTTGAGGAACCCTAGTGTTCCATTATATGAATTTAATGGTCATAGGAAAACAGTTTCCTATCATTAAAGTTTGATCGGGATGATGAACTATTTGCAACTGCCGGTGTTTCCAGGCGGATCAAAGTATTTGACTTTGCAACAGTAATAAATGAACCTACAGATGTGCACCGTCCTGTTGTGGAGATGTCCACTCGATCTAAGCTAAGTGGCATGAGCTGGAACAAGTATATCAAGTCTCAGATTGCCAGCAGCGATTACAAAGGCATTATTACTGTCTGGAATGTAAATACTCGTCAAAGTGTCATGATGTATGAAGAACATGAAAAACGGGCATGGAGTGTGGATTTTTCACGCCAGAGCCGACCAGGCTCATCTCAGGGAGTGATGATAAAAAAGAAGTCTTATTGTGAATTTCAGCACTAAAAATTTTGTTTGTAGGAGCTGAATTTACTCCAATCATCCATTTCATTAAGCCGTGAGACATATCGATATAAGGAACTCAGCAGTCTAAGCGACTAACATGCGCCAACCTGATCTGATTTATAAAGTTCATGGATCTGGCCAATTATCAGGCCTCTCTGAATTCTAAAAATATGGTGGCATTTTTTATTTTCTAAAAATGCAAAGCAGGCTGGTGATGCACTTAAGCCTCATTTACATTTGCTTGTGCCAAAGCTTGTCCGCTATCAGTACAATCCAGAGAAAAATATCCGGGAGGAAATGAAGAGCATCTGGCGTTCACTTATGGCAGATCCCAAGAAGACCATCGATGAATTCTTTGATGATATAATTGCCGATTTATTGACACAAACTGGATCTAGACTTTGGCGTTCTCGTGAGTCTTCATGCCTTGCTCTTTCAGATCTCTTACAGGGGCGCAAATTTGATCAGGTTGGAAACTACCTGGAGAGAGACTGGATCACGACTTTTTTTTCAAGCTATGGATGACATGAAGGAAAGTGTTCGGAATACTGGTGACAGTCTCTGCCGTGCCGCGACTTCACTTAGTTAAAGTTATGTGACTCGTCCCTCACCGAAAGGTCTGATGCAAGCGCAGCAATGGCCATTGTTTTACCATTTATGCTTTCTAATGGTATAATGAGCAAAGTTGGAACTGTTCAGAAAGTTTTGATCAATTTGGTTATGAAGTTTGCAAAGGCTGCTGGCGATGCTATTCGGCCCCATTTACCAGAGTTGGTTTTTTGCATGGTAGAAAGTCTTTTCAAGTTTAGAAGATCAGAGGCTTAATTATGATGAGCTACATGCAGAGAGTGTTGGTATTCAGAAAGAGAAGTTTGAAAACTGGCGTATTGCAGTTGCAAAGGATTCCCCTATGTAGGAAACTCTTGATCTGTACCTGAAGCATATTGACCCCCCTACATTAGAACTATTGGTTCCTCATCTTGTTCAGCTTGTTCATTCAGGAGTGGGACTAAACACAAGGTTTGGTGACAAGGAAACTCAGGTGGCAAGTGCTATACTACTTAAAACGTTTTCCCAACAGGCTGCTGATATTGTGAAAGGATATCACACAATAGTTCTTCCTATAGTTTTTATGGCCAGGTTTGATGATGAAAAAGAAGTCTTATCGTGAAGCAGCATTCCGTGATTTAGAGAAGATAATCAAGGCCTTTGGTAAAGCCAGAGTTTTGTAATATGGTTATGCCTTTTCTACTGGAGAGCTGCACTCAAAAGTCTTCTGGGAAAGTTGATCACAGTGGTTCATCATTGGATGGTTCTAGTGCAGAGGAAAATGGAGATCTCCTCCCACCTCTAGGAAAGGTTCTAGATTGCATTACATCTATTGTAATTGTTGCAAAAATATCTGATATACTTGAATATGGAAAAAACAGGATTGCAGCATTTCTTAAATTCTCTTCGTCCGGAGCTTTCATGGCAAGTAAAATTATTAGCTTTTTTCACAATTCGAGCATTCTATGGAAGGCTTCGTATAGATGCTTCACAAGCTTCCAGCATTTCTTCTGAAACAAGCAGATGTCCAACAGATCCTGATCACTGAGTCCTTTCAGAGCCTGTCTCCACTAATACTTGAATACATCAATAGCATAAAGATTGCACAGGTCCATTTGGCAGCATGCGAGTGCCTGGCAGATATGGTAGAAGTGTTTTGTTCTGCTAAGAAGACTGAGTCATCTTTGTACAGGGAACTATTGCAATTGGATAATGTGGGAAAGCAACTTGAAAAATATACAGAATCCATTGGTGCTTCTTTACAATTTATATCAAATAGAAGAAAGGTTGGAGATGTCCAACCATGGATGCTTGAGATAAGTCCAGATGAGGTTTTAGCAGTCAAACTTCGCACTCCAACTGCATCATATGCTTGATGAAAGTATGTCTACAAAGAACCTACGTGACCGGCTACTGAGGATGATGCTACAGTTCCAAGGGATAGTAGAGATCGTATGAATGTTGAGAAACAGTGCTAATGTTAAGAACACAGTTAAAACTTTGCTCCACCAATCATACTGCAATAGTCAAGACCAAGGAAGAAGGAGCTATGTATTTTGGATGGTTGAACAGAATTCTCATTGCAGTATCTGCTTGGCATCGAGAAGAAAGGACTGTAAGAAGGTAAAGAGGAAAATGTCGAGGCTTGTTAAAAATCAGTGATATGCCTGCCTACACAGTGGGCAATTGGATAGAGACAGTTACCATATAACTTTCAGGAATTTATGCTTGACTAGCTTAAAAGTATTGGAATTCTTTTTACTTCTTGGTTGTGACATTGAGTACACAGCCTCATGATCAAACGGATGGAAAAATCAAGTCATTTTAGCGGCCAACCAAGGAATGTTGCAGTCTACAGCGACAATAGATGATCAAGGCAGTCTGACCTGCTGTTCTTGGCTTTTCACGAGAAAAAGGCCATCCCCAAGTGGAGCCACTGTTAGCCTCCTATTGCAAATAGGGGTTCATATTTCATGATTGACGGTTTGCATGCCAAATATGTCATCTTTTTTTTTTACTACAAAGGTTCCATATTTCCAGAGAGTTGCATTTAGATAAGTCATTCAAATTTTGAAGAGCTGTTCAGTCAAGAGAAGGCCAAACAGTTTAAACTTGGCTTCCCTAGGTTTCAATTGCTTGCTTTAGAATATAGAGATGAATATCTGGCCAAACAAGCTTAAAACTTGGCGGATTGGTAAATAGGTAGAGAAACCAGGGCGCTCATCCGCTTAATCTGAGCCCCGGAAGAGACAAGGTTCGATTCAGATAGGAGGATAGCTAAAAGAAAGGCTGAAAGGCTGGGGGTACTAGTTCAAGGGCACCCAAGCCAAAAGAAGAAAAAAATGTTAGGAGAGTAGGCTGGGTAGGTAGCGTTATGGTGGCAGAAACATGGCTGGGGATCCGTTTCATTTTATATTCTCAAGCGTGTTATCCGTTCGCCTCTCAAGCATAAGGCAGTTTCAATTTGGAGGAGCTCAAGCGAGGCATGTCTGAATTTCCCTTTTTCCCTCAAAACACTCGCTAACTTCCGCTAATCCGCTTAAAAAGGTCCGGTTTTCCCCTTCAAAAGCCTAAGATTCCTATCCTTAGCGCTCTCTGAATCAAATTACATATTGACTTCTAACTTATTATCTAAATCCTAGTTATTTTTCCCTCCCCATACTAAAAACATTATACGAGATCCCCCTAAATACATATCCCCTCCATTGGTTGAAATATAACCATAACTAGCTCGGCATTTTCTTCTACTACTACAAAGGACTATCAACCTTTAGTTCTGTTTTTTTTTGTGAAATGGGACTTTGGAAGTATTCAGTGGTCTGTTTATGTCTATAGCTGTGTTCATGTGCATTCAAAAAATGTTGGATGGAGTTTTGGGGTTTTGTATCCAAACCTTGGCAAAAGGCACCAGCACCCTCTGTTTTCATGTGTAGGACAAGATTATACCCAAATGAACAAACCATGTGTTCAGAAGGATAGTGTTTGTAAAGTGGTTATATTCCAGCTATTACCTCTTATCATATTGTCACTTGTTTACAGTGGTGCATTGTCTATCTTGCTGTCCAAGGACTACCAGAACCAAACATATTTGCGACCTGATGATGCACATGGCAAGAAAAACATAGAGTCTGCTCAATTTAAAAAGGACAATTCGTTTGTGGCTGGAATTTTACAGTTCTTTACAAGTGTTCTGTTGTATGGTTACTTGGTTCCATTATCACTTCATGTATCTATGGAAATAATGAAGGTAATGCAAGCGTTCTTTTTGAAAATGAATACACGTATGCACTATGAAGAAGTTGACAAGCCTCCTTCTGCTCGAACTTCAAAATTTTGAATAAAGAATTGGGTGAGGTTAGCACCATCCTTCCAGAAAAAGACAGGCACTCTTACACCTAAATAAGATAGAATTATTCAAATGTTCAATTGCTGGTGTGTCTTATGGAACAGGTATTACTAAGGTACAGAAGGCTGTGCCAGAAAGTGCTGGCAAGAAACCATCCTTGGAAAAAGAAGAAATCTTTTCTTCAACTCTTCAAAAAAGGATTTAACTTGAGGGATCAAACTCGTAAAAATCAAAATTAAAAAGTGGAAAATGAGCAAGCAAAGGCTAGAGATTGAGTTGAGAAGAAAATCTTTGGAGTCTTTGAGGACAAAAAAGGCTGTTAGCCACTAAATAGTCTCCAGTGGCTCATAATTCTTCAATACTGCCATGTTCTCATTTGATTTGTTCATCAAATAGATCAAAAACATTTTTTTCCTTGTCGTGTAAGTTATTGAAGATTTGTTTTTTTGAGGATCTGAGCCAAGTTAGATATTTCATCGAGGGGGTGTTGTACTCTCAAACATTTCTTTTTGATAACCTGTATGTTTTACTTCTGGCAGCAGGATGTTGAGCTCAAATCAGTTATTGCGGTTTTGAATACTCTTAGTTCGATGATATGGCATGTGCAATAACGTTTGGATGCTGGTTGTGAAAAACGCAAATATGTCAAGTAGATGATGGGAGCCCTCAGCTGTCGGCAGAAAAGAAGATTGCAGTGACATCAAGTGATCATCCAGAGACAAACTCAGGAGAGATGTCTGAACAAAGTGGTGACAATCATGCAATTCCTAAGGCTGGACAGAAAGAATACATGTATGCAGATCTTAGAATCCTTCTTTATGTGGGAAAGGAATGATAAACAGGCTCATGAATCAGGAAACATAATCCCTCTGAGCTATTGGACTGGCTATTTTCCAGTGAGCTACAGGATTGGATGGCAATCACAGTATTTTCTTGAACTCCAGGACGGTTTTTGATGCTGATCAAACGCAGGATTGGATTGGATGTTTCAAACCATGTATCAACATCAGCAAACTCTAAATGCAACAGTCCAAAATTGTTTGCCATTGCAAGAAAACTCAAAATTGCAGTGCGCATATACTCAAATCATCACACAGTTACAAGAAAACTCAAAAAATGAGATGCGCACATACAAGAAATCAAACACAGGTAAAAAATGAGATGCGCACAAACAACAAATCAAACACAGGTAAAAAATGAGATGCGCACAAACAGCAAATCAACACAGGTAAAAAAAAATGAGATGCGCACATACAGCAAGCAGCTCAGGCAAAAAAAAAAAAAATGATGCGCACATCACTCAGGCAATCACCATACAGCAAGCAAGCAGACTCAGGCAATCACCATACAGCAAGCAAGCAGACTCAGGCAATCACCATACAGCAAGCAAGCAGACTTAGGCAATCACCATATAGCAAGCAAGCAGCTCAGGCAAAAAAATGATGCGCACATCACTCAGGAAATCACCATACAGCAAGCAAGCAGCTCAGGCAAAAAAATGATGCGCACATCACACAGGCAATCACCATACAACAAACATCACACAGGCAAAACAGTTAGAAAATGCGCAATCACTGTTGGTGTAAGCGGGCAACCTGGAAGCCTGCTCTGTTTTTAAAGAGATATGGAGGTGCTGTGTCACAGCCAGATAAACCAAACCAATACACCTGGACGTTGTATTGAATGAGCACAGGAGATAAGTCAGGGGCGATTGAACAGCTGAAGTAGTTTGGCAGGAAAGTAAATGCCCGATACGACAACAAAGCAACTTAAGCAAACCGACAAAGAGGCCACATAAAAGCAGCAGAACCGCCCGAAGGATGCAGACCAGAGTATTCAAAGCACAGCCCTTAGTCACATAACCAAAACTGCCAGCTGCCTTAGCACAGCTCTGTTCAGATATATATGCATTAATTCCCAGCCTAGCGATGAGTTAAAGACATTAATTCTTAGATATTTTTCAGATATGATCGAGAGATATTTGTTTAATATTTTTCCCGTGACACCTGTTCAAAGGAATGTTGTAAATCCTTCACTATATAAACCACCCCATAGTCAGTCTAAGGGAGGAGAAAAAAAGTAAGAATTGGTCGATGAACTCTGATAGAGATTAGTCCTGTATATCCAATATGATTCATTAATCAAAGACTGCAGGAGTTTTTTTGGAAATGGACTGTGTGCTATGTCTTGGTGTTTAAAGGGGCCTTACGGAATTCCGAGGCTGTCACATAAATAAATAAGTGCCTCTCATCTCTGTTTTTTCTTTATGTTTCACGCTCATAATATGCTCATATCGCCATCTAAGTAGCAGCTAGAAAGATTAGTATAGAATTTGCTGAACCTCACTCTATGCTCAAGGTCTGCTATTTTTTTTATGTTTTCCTCTGAACTGGTATTGAATGTTGATTTCCCTCGGCCTCTTATCTCGGTGAATCCGCCCATGTTCTAGCATCTATACAAGAAATTTTTTCAGCTACTAGACAGAGCTTTTTCATTATCATGCTGATATGCTAAATAACGATTTTGTTTGTGTAGTCCTCATCTCCTTAAGGCTTCCAATCCAGCTGGTTTGAGCTGCAATATTGAAAGTTTGTTGGCTGAGAGATCAAAGATCATTTAAAGGATCAGATAATGGGCTGTCCACTGTGCTTTTTTTTTTTTTGAAAAAACACTGAAGGGTAATCAAAAAATTCTCATGCTCTCATATGGACTAATAAAACAATCTTCGTCTGTATAAAATCAGTTCTCATATATTACTTTCATTATCACTATTTTTTCGATTGCAGAAATGAAATACTAATCAATCAACTGGCCTTGTAACCATTTACACTAAGTTTTTTTTTTTGCAATTTGACTAAGAGCTTTAATATGAATACCTCACGGAGCATATTAACTCTTTGTCACCCATGAGAGATTATTATTTAGGAAATCTTAATTGTCCCTAGATAAAATCTACTTTCGAGTGCAAAAAAGGAGGATTAATCAACAATTAGCCCTACAACATTTACACTAAGTCTTTTTTTTGCAATTTGACTGAGAGCTTTAATATGAATACCTCATGGAGCATATTAACTCTTTGTCACCCATGAGCGATTATTATTTAGGAAATCTTAATTGTCCCTAGATAATATCTCTTTTCGATTGCAGAAAGGAGGACTAAACTACAATTGGCCTTACAACAATTTACACAGTTTTTTGCAAGCGTACTATATGTTTTTGTTCTGACTTAAAGCTTTAATATGAATACCTCAGGGAGCATATTAGTTTTTTGTCACCCGCGTATGATTGTTATTTAGGAAAATCTTAAATTGTTCCTAGGTAGAATCTATCCACCTCACCTCGGTCAGCCGGATCAAAGATATCTTAGTTGCCTTCCATCTCTGGCCTCCACTTCATCTCTTTCAAAAACCCAAAAAATTGTTTCATGAGCAGCTATATGCTCCGTATCCCCCTCATAACCAAGAAAAACACACCAGCAGTCTCGCTCCTCTGACTCCATGCCCAATGGTTTGAAATTCATCACTCGACGCACTGCCTCTCTGCTTGAAACCATTCTCTCCTCACCAAAAAACAAAACCCTTTGTACTCAATAGCTAGCCTAAGATCATTCCCTAAAACAAAGCTAAAATCCCAAAGAGAGAGCCCTCTCTGACTGCTGGTAGGCTAGAACCGGCAGTCCAAAGCCTGGTCTGTGGTTACCTCGGCCGTATCCCTGAAGGAGCCAAGGGACAACCTGAGCGATAACAGGCCCTAAGGGTTGAGCGCAAGCTCTGATACCATATGTAACAGCCCAAAATAAACATGTAATTAATCAAGTAATTTATATTCAACATGCAAATATCAATTAATTAACATCAAGTTCAAACAATGAGTAGGAACACTTACCTATAATTTTAGTTGAAGTAGCTTAATCTGCAACAAGGTTTTGGGGACAACTCACCACCCAACCATAGGCTCATTTGCACAAGGTCTTGCTACAACTAGCCACCCCCGAGCCCTTAATGAACGTACTACTGCTAGGGAATCCTTTGTCTTAGAACACTATTCTCCCAAGAGAATGAATGATAGAATCTTCGAATGATGGAATGCCTCTCATCTTCCTCACCATCTATTAAATAGAGAAAACCTTGGAAGGGGAACCACATGCACACACTCCATGTGTCAACATGCAACTTTATTGCTTTCTTGTTTTATTCTTTTGTTTTTACTTTTTGATAGCTTTATTGATTTTTACTGCTTTCTTGTTTTATTTCTATTTATATTTATTTAGAGCTTTAGTATTGTTATTTATTATTTATTTACTGTTTATTATTTATTTTCTTGTATTTTAATATTATATTATATTATTTATTATTATTATTGATTATTATTATTAAGGGACATTACAGAAATACATTAGACACAAAGAGAAAAACATCACCAAGTCAAAACAGATCAAGTATCCTGAAAACTATCCTTTTATTGATGCTCCAACTCAAAATTACAATGCTCCAAATAGAAAAATCTTTCAGATGACTAAGGTCCAACCATTAATACTCCCAATGCATGGAGTATTTAAAGAAAAACTACATAGATTTGCCTTATACACTTGGAAATCTATTATTTATTACAATGAAGGAAAAATTGACTAATGTACCTAAGGAGTAGCCATGCTGAGAGGATTGGGACAGGTGTCCCTTCTTTTCTGGAATAATGTTGCCTGAAGTGCTAGTTAGACTAGAGTGGTCTTACTGACGTGGTTGGTGTTGACTCAAACCTATATGACTACTCTAGTCATCCTTGTCTCGTTCTTCCTGGTAGTCACATAAGTCACTCCACTCTTCCCCTTCAGTGATCTTGATTTTGATCAATCTGCGATACACCTCATCAACTTCAGTGTATTTGGCAAATGAAGGCTTGACAAAAAATACATGCTCCAACTCATGTTGAATGTAAATATGATTGTTGATTGCTTCTAGTAAAGCTTTCCCTATTATGCTGCCTTTGATGTTTTACAGATTTGTAGCATCTGTAGCTATACCTTGAAGCTTCTGGACATAATCCCCTCTGTCCATGAGTTTGTCATTTATAACAAACAGAGAGGGAAGACCCTTTTGATGCAGAGGCTGCATTCTGTTAAAAAACCTGTTTACTGTCAACTCTAAAACTTGGCACTTTTCCTTCAGCTGCACATTTAAATTCTTCTTTGTCAGCACCTTCTTGACTTGTAATATGGTCTCTTTTCTGCCTGCCACTTCCAAGTCTTTCAGCTCATATTTGTTCCTTGCATTTAGGAACTTGGTAATTCTGTCTGTTGTTTCTGGCATATCTCCCAACTCTGTGTCGGTGGCCAAAATGGATTCTTTGGCTTTCTCTATCAACTCTATCTGCTCAAAAATAATTTGGATGTTAGGCCAAATTTCATTCATCTGATCTATGATGTTGTGCCAAATTATTTCCTTAACTTTCCCTAGAGTATTCCCAATGGAGGATTCTTTTTCTGACTTCTGAAACCTCTCAATCAATGCCTTTGCTCTCTGCACCTCTACCAAGTGTTTATCTTCAACCCTTTTAATCTGATCTTGTAATAAATTAACTTGGATTTCCAACCTTTTAATCTCTTCATTTTGCAGGTTCATACCCTCCATGGATTTTACCAACTGTTCTGTACTGCTTCCTGCTCCTGTTGATGTACCTACCGGAGTAGTTATGGGGAGGGCCATTAGAGGAAGGGTCTCCATTGTGGATGTGGCCATCTGTGCTACTTTTTCTTTTTCCAGCACCATCTTTTCCATCTCTGTCTCCATCTATCTAATTTGGATGGACTTCCCTACTATAAGTTTCATCATGTTAACTTTTACGCTCTATGTTTCCTCTATTTCCTTAGTCAGTGGGTCATGTGTAGCAGGCAACTTGAGCTACTTCTTCAGAGTTGCAATGTCTAGCTCTTTCTTCTTTATCACTTCTTCAGTTGCCTTGGCATCTAAGGGGTCATACCCAATTTTTATTATTAAGTCTTCCAAAGACTTAATCTTGGTGTCCTTTGATAATGATGAAATTTTCTCCATCTTCAACTGAGACTAAGCATTTGAAAGTGCCACATGCATTTTAACTAAATTCATGGAAGTGCTGGTCAAAGTGTATGAAATCATTTCACCTGTTTTCTTATGCATCTCTAGCTGATCAATTGGATGCACATTTTTGACCTCAAACTCAAATGAGGTCTGCTTGTAATCCACTGAAGTTTTATGCTCTGATGTTTCTGCCTCCAAAAATGCCATATGCATTTTGCCCTTCTTTGAGTCAAAGGCAGAGAGAAGTTTTCCTTGTGTAGTTGCACTCTGCTTCCAAAACTAAGCATAAGTGATCTTCTTGAGCATTTCATTCCCAATTTTGATTTCCCTGAAGGTATCAAATACAGTCTTTTCTTTATCCTTAGTCACCTTTGTAGAGGAAGACACTTGGAGATTTTGTTGTTTTTCTGATGTTGGAGTAGAAGGGAATGATTGTCCTCCAGCTGGTGAAGAATCTAGAATATCAATTATCTTGATCACTGTCTCTGGTGGTGATCCTTTATCTATATCCATGTGTTGTTTTCTGGCTCTCTTTCTGTACTTCAATCTAAACTCTTTTATGGACATATCAGTTCCTGGTGATTGCTCTTCTCTAGATATTTTCCCTGTTATTCCTTGCTTTGGCTCTTTTCCTTTTTTTGACCTTTCTTCAGTAGTTTGTCTCTCCTGTGGCCTTGGGGTTTGTGCACTGGGTGAGGAGATTACTTGTTCCTCGACCTCCTGTAATTTATTTGGAACCCACTCTGTTTGATTCATGTATTTTTTGATTTTAGGTCTTTGAGTGTGGATGTAGGCTGTGGATTTATTTTCCACCCTCTTCTTAGAAATAATACCCCAAGGGTCATAAGACCAAGTGAAGCTGTGGGTGAAATTCATCTCTCTTAGTCTTCTATCTGCCTCTTCTCCTTCAACTCTGTTATTGCAAATGAAAGGACCAATTTGGGACTTGATCCTAAATTGGGATTTATTCTTGGCTGCTACAAAATGCATCTCGTCTACACTGATCATCTGTCTTATATACTCTAATGCAAAGATCCTCATGGGGAGTAACTTTGGCAACTTGTAGGTTGGCCAATTCACAGCCATACACTCTTATCTCAGTGTAGTTTTGGTACAAGTACCAATCACTAGTTCTGGCTTGATCAGGCAGTTGCATAATTCTTTTTATGTCTTCACTTATCCTTGGTTCTGCAGTTCCACTGAGAAGGCTCATTGTTGGGTGTACAAACATTTCCACAAATGCCTTGTAACTGAAATCTTTTTGATCTTTCATAACCAAGGTTGTCCAAAAAATCATTGACTGAGGCTCACCTTCATTATTCATTTTGCTCAATGAAAGATGAAACATGTCTACCTGAAAATATAGAACCATGTAAACCAACACTAAGGAATAATGAAAAACTTCTTCTGTGGAAAAGTTTACAAGTTGTTCATGAATTACATCTGCTAGAAACTAGCTGAAGTTGAAAATGATTGAGAGCTTGGATTCAGTGGAGAGGATAGATAAGAAAGCTATAATAGCTTCATCAAGCCACTCATCAGAATAATAGCCAAGTAGGTAAGAGAGAAATGAGGCAATATGTCTGGTTCTGTTAGGGAAAATAGAGGAGGAATAAGTAGGTTTTTGCCTCGCAGAGGTGTGTTCTCGGCCATGAAAAGCTCTAATGTTTTAGCTCTTTTAGAGAAATCCAGTTTCTAGAATATTTCAACCAAAACTTCATGTGAAAAAGGAATAGCTCCTTCAATAACTAGGGCCTGAATCGTCTGCAAGATTGATTGAGCATTAATTATGAATATAATATGTCCTGTTGGGGCCATCACTACTCTTTGTTGTGGGTTGTAACATGAATGGAACTTCCTGATCAGTTTTGGACAACTCTGGGTTTTAGGGAAGATGTAGAAAGGTAGGTTGGTGTCCCACAGGCCTATGTCATCCATTTCCTCCATGAATTTGTCCTCCCACCAACAATATACATTAAACAGATCAAATTCTGAGAGGGTTTCATGGATCTTTAAATCACTGTCAACCAATGGTAAATGATCTAAATCTAGTGGTCGGTGCACCATTGGATTGAAGATTTATGGTTCTTTCTGCTTAGGTGCCATTTTTGTCTACTCTGTAATAGAAAAGGATGAAAGAAGTGGGATTTCTAGTGAGGGAGAAAGAAAGGGATTTGAACAGAAATGGGATTCAAGAATAGGAATTGATAATCACTGTAGGGATTAATGATCGTTGTAGGAATTGAGTAATCTTGGATTGTGTTGGTGTTCTCTTGATCTGCTTTGTGTACTCTTCAATAGATGAATGGAGTGGGAGGAAGAGCCTGCAAGTGAGAAACAACATTTAAAGTTTGAACTCGGCACGACTTTGGTGATTTTACGGTTTGAAATAAGGCTGTTGGATTGGCTTAATTTGGCGCGGGTCCGTTGGCTAACGACTCGACCTCATTTATGGCCCAATGGTGGGAATGGGGATGATTGGACGGATGGGATGGGTTGGCATGGTGAGGTGGCGAGTGTTCAATGGTCGCTTGGGTGAGTGGTTAAGTCGATACTAGATACAACTTTTCGGGGAGGGGCTACGGAGTGGTAGGCGGTATGAGAGGGGGGTGCGAACTCACGAGAGCACGCCACGTAGGGGAGCAGAAATCGTTGACTTCGGACCCCCCCCCGGATTAACTTTCAGATGGTGAAGGGGGGCCAAAAAGAGACGTGGGCCATACGATCGGGCAGAGTGAGAGGAAATGAGGGTAAATATGGTGGGTAGGTTAACGATGACGTGACGGGTGAGTGCGTGGTGGGGTCAGGTTATAAGGGGGGGCATACCATAGGAATATGAAAGGGTAAATGAATAAGGTTAAAAGGGGGGATGATGATTAAAGTGACATAATCCCCTTTTCCTTATAAATCCTGCTATCTGACCTTAGAAAGATCGAATTTTCTTTGGACCTTAGGAAATGTCTTCCAATTTTAAGAAGGTCCTATGATACCCTTCCTTATTCTCTGATTCTACCTACCCTTATTCTCTATCCTAGAATTTTTTGTTATTTAATTGTTTTTTTCTTTCTTTTTCATCTCTTTTCTTTTAAGATCTAACCTACTCTATCACTTATTTCTCCTCTTTGGTCCAGATTAAACAATTAGACCAAATTTCATTTCTACCTAGCTGCTGATTTGCCAAGATTTAACTGTTTGGAAACTCTTTATTTTCTAACCTATCAACATAAATTGAAATTTGTTCAATCATGCTTAAACGATATGATTTGAACAATCTATGGGGATTTTCTTTTTCTTCTTCTTTTTCTCTTTTTTTATATGCCCTCTTTTCATTTATTTTTTTCTCTTTTTTAATGAAATCAATTGAAAATTGAAATCTATGAATAATTTGAAAGCTGCAAATTGTGAAATGCTTATTCACCTTGAGATCCTATAAATTATAGGACCCTAACAGTGGCTCCAGTTGGGGATGGCACTTCTCAGCTTGAAGTGTCAAGAACATATGACCAATAGCCTTGAGTCTTTCAAATCTGTTTTGTCTTCAACCTGATTTCTTTTATCAAATACACTAATAAACAAAAACCTGGAACTTATGATATTTAAAATGGAGTGAAGTGATCTCTGTGCTTATGAGAAATAATGTTTCAGCACCCTGCATTGACAGGACCTCCTGATAATTCTTTTCCATCCAATGCTTTAAGAAAAAATGCATTATTTCCTCTGAAAGTTGAAATGATATATGGACCCTTCCAAAGATTCTCAAATTTACCATTCTTTCCTTTGTCTTCTCTTCTTGAGTCCCACTTTAACACTTTGTCTCCCATGTTGAAATCATCAGCCTTGGTTCTTTTGTCAAAAAAATTCTTTATATTTTCTTGGACAACCTGAGTTCTATTGTAAACTTCTTCTCTGGATTGATGTAATTGAATGGTCTGGTATATCCTCCTTCAGATATCATTAGGTTCACTTTGTATCTCCTGGATGATCTTCATAACTGGTACTCCCATGAAAGTAGGAAATATTGCATCTATACCATAAACCAACTGAAATGGAGACATGCTAATTGATTTCTTTGTAGTCAATCTATTAGCCCATAATGCATAGACCAATTTGTTGTGCCATGACTTCTTGTTGTCCTCCAATATCTTTTTAATAATATTCACCAAACATTTATTAGAGGATTCAGCTAACCCATTACCTTGAGGGTAATAAGTTGTTGAATGTCCCAAGGAGATATGATATTTGTGACAAAAATCCACCATCTTTTTTGACTTGAAAGTTGCATCATTATCAATGATCAGTTTCCTAGGAAAACTAAATCTAGAAAGGATATTGATTTCTAGGAACTTTATTATGATAGAATCAGTAGGAGCTCTTGAAGGAATGACTTCTATCCATTTGGTAAAATAATCATTGTCGGTGAGGATCCATTTATGTTGGGTAGATGATGGAGGATGAATTTCCCCAATGAAATCTAGTCCCCATTGTTGGAAAGGGCTTTCAACAAAGATGGGTTTCAAAAGGCAGGGGTAGCAATTTTCTCTTTCCTTCAAAAAGTTGGCATTTGTAGCAAGTGGTTACCATCTTATGGATATCTATGAAAAATGTAGGCCAAAAATAACCAGCTCTAAGGATTTTATTTGCAGTTTCCATCAAATAAAGATGGCATCCACAGTCACCTTCATGAAATTCCTACACGACTTTGTCAACTTCATCCTTTAATAAACATATGAGTAAAACACCTCGAGCATCTTTCCAATACAATATACCATCAATAATACAAAATTTGATAGCTTTTAATTTGAGAAATCTAGCTTTTGTTTTGGATAATCCAGGAGGAGAATTTAAATTGAAAAGAACATATAAAAGGTTTGCATACCAGGGAGAATTTAAATATGCCTCATCTATGGGTGGAGTCACCAGTTCCTAAAGATCGTCCAAAGAAAACACCATGTTGATGTCTAAAGCATTAAAATTTGATCCAACCATTAATTTGGCTAATCCCTATCCTTTGATCAACTTGGTGGGCTTGATTTCTATATCATATTCCAATATCACGGCTATCCATTTATCTCTCTTCCCATCTGGTCCATTTTGAGTGAGAATGTCTTTTACCACTACATTGGGCACAGAAGCAATGATATGAGAATGTAAAACATAAACCCTAAAATCTTTGATTGTTTTGACTAAATAAAATGCTTGTTTTTCCATGATATTGTACTTCAAAGAAGCATCTCTCAGAGCTTTTCTAAATAATGCTATTGGTTGTTCATGTCCATCATGGTTTTTATATAATAACACAGCAACAATAATATGTTCAGATGCAAAAGAAAATATTATGAAATCCTTGGTGAAATCCAGGTTGATTAAAATTGGGGCTTGTGTTAATGCATGTATAACTAAGTCAAAATATTGCTTAGCTTTCACATTCCATTTGATTTTTGTATCCTTTTTAAGCATGTTTGTTATATTCTTGAGTAGTTCAGCCAAATTTGGTATAAATCTTCTCAAAAAAGTTATTTTCCCAATAAAATATTGAAGTTCTTTCATGTTTCTTGGATGACTGATTTTTAGGATGTCTTCAATTATACTAGGGTCAATCCTAATTCCATCTTTGGATATGAAATAACAAACTTTCTACACTTTTCAAATGTCTTTTTTAGATGCGCTAAGTGTTCTTCATCAGTTTTTTAAAATATTGTGATGTCATCAAGATAAATTACAATGAAATATCCAATCTCTTTTGAGAAAGCAATGCCCATTGTTCTCTGAAAAGTGGCACCTGCATTCATTAATCCAAAAGGCATTTTAACATACATGAAAGTTCACCAAGGGGTATTGAAAGCAGTCTTAATCATTAGAATGTACTATGACTTGATTGTATCCTGAGAAACCATCTAAAAAGGAAATCCTACTAGAACCCACTACCCTTTGCAATATATGATCCATCTTTGGTAAGGGATAGTTGTCCTTGAGAGAAACCTTGTTTAAATTTCGAAAGTAAATGCAGAGTCTTATTTCACCACTCTTCTTTCTTGTAGGCACTATGTTGGATGCCCATTTAGAATACCTTATTGGGACTATGATCTTAGCATCATACATCTTCTTGATTTCCTTTTCAACCAAAGGAATTAAAACAAGGTTTTATCCTGCATAGCTTTTGTTTGAATGGATTTTAATCTTCTTTGAGTGGAATTTTGTGTTGTATAATGCTAGTATCATTATCTTTCAAATCTTCAAAACTCCATGGAAACACATCAATGAATTCCTAGAATAGAGTAATATATTTGGTGGGCTCCAGTATTGCAGCAATAATGATGCAACTCATGGGGTTTCTTTACTTTTAACAACCTGGTAGTTCGTAACAAACTTGGAAGCGATGATGTAGGATGCACAAGTACTAGCTCTTACTGCAAGCTGTCACTTGATCAGTCGGCGCAAGCTCGCTAGGAGCTTGAGCCAACTTCTCTGAGTTCTCAAAAGAAGCTTTTACTGTGATGGAAGAAAGCTAACTCTAAAGGGGCTATTCTACTTGCAGAAAGAGAAGGAAACCTGAAATGAAACACAAACCCTAGTTTACCCACTAACCCTATTTTTGCAAGAAAATAGATGGAAACTAATGAAGTGAGTGCCATTGACTACTGAAAAGGTAAATTGCATTTATTCAAGCTACTTCTGAAAACAAATGTGAAGAAATCATCTTTTTGTATTTTTGAGTATTTTTGTGTGGAATTATTATACTTGTGATTTTAACTGGTTGTGATTGTGCAGAGGTTTGGTGGCAAAGGAAGATGGATTTGGCTTTTGGAGAAGGTGAGGAAGGTGTGGAGGGGTCTTAAGAAGCCCCTAGTACCCTTCTGAAGACTTCCATTGTGATCATAGTTTGAAAAATCACTCACAGGAAATTCTACAGGAGGCTGCAGGGGATCTACAGGGGGAGGCCGAAAGTGGTTTTTGGAGGTTTGAAGGTGGAAAAATGATGGGAAAAGGGAAATGAAGACTGGATGAAGGTGTTGAGGGGTCTAGAACTTGTCAAGGAAGATCAGGGATGGAGGAGATGGTTGGATTTTTTCAAATGGAAAGAAAGCAACTCTATGGAGAAAATGCATAAATTAGGGTAGATTGGCGAAATGTTGCGATTGAGTTGGGAAATCTAGGAGAAGTGAGTTGGTGCAGGTTGTGTTATGGAGGGATGGTGAGTTGAGATTTCCTACAAGAGATATTCACATTCACTTATCAAAACTGACCAAAGAAAGAACTAAAAACAGAGTTTTGTCTAGCTAAACCTAATTCCTGACCTGAAAATAGAAAATGCTAATTAGTAACCTATGAACAGAAAAGCATGCGAGAAAACTATTGTAAATGAACAATAAATAATCTAAGAATGTGAATCCAAGCTACTACCAACTTTTCCAAATCAACTTATCACACTAGTAGTTGCATGAAAGAGCAAAAACTGTGTTTTTGGTGGCAGCAGTAGTGCCTTGACCTCAGATCATAGTCCCAAGAAGGGGGAAAGGAGATAAAGACCTGCTGTTGGCCTTTTTGAATCTTATTATGTCACTGCAGCAACCTACTTGCACAACTGATACAAAAAAAAAAACTATGCTACTCATAAAAAACAACCTAATTTAACAAAGTAAGATTAACCTATGCAATAGAAATTATCTCATGAATGGAAGCAAAAACATATAAATACACAGAAGGAGGTGTTGGGCAGCTTGGGTTGGGCCCTAACCCAAGAGCTTCAGCCTCCTGAAAGAGATTAGTGATGGCTCAAAAACTGTTTCATCTTCATTTATCAAAAAATAGCAGTTACATCATATAAATTGTCTTAAAAAAGAACTCGAAAGTAGGCTGACCAATGTGCTGCACAAAGTGCAAAAATCTACTAACAACTAGCTAACCTACTGAGGCTCGAAGCCTTCTTATTTATACAAATGGGGACTCCCAACAGTCCTCCTAAAATCAAGGAACTCGGCTTCCTAGAATTGAAGATAAACAACAGTCAGACTTGATTTTCTAGGTCGCTCCTTGGAATCATCAATGTGGGCCTTTGTGCTCCAAGTTGCTGATGGAGGATTTGAGGAAAGTGGTCATTAATGAAGGAGACACCCCCCCCTAAAAGTCCTCTCCCATGTTTTCCTCGAGTTTGGCTGCCATTTGCTCATAAATTTCTTGTCTTTGTCCAAAATTGTCCAAAAAATCTGCATAAAACACTTATTAGACTACATGGCAAAGTGACTAACCCAATTCACTCTATTGACATAAATATATTCAAAAACATGCACAAAACTACTGAGAATGGTGGATTAAATCGAAATAAGAGGCAGAATGAACCCATATAGTTACCCATTTATGGGGTTCATCATCACCCCCCTGCTGAATGGATTGCCCATCCTCTAAGCAACTAATCTAAATCTTCATTTTTAATGGCTCTGACAGATTCCCTGACATCCCAAGCCTCTGATGTGATGTCTTCCTCTCTTTCATGAAAACCTGCTTTCCTATCCACTTCCTCCCATTGTTTCTGTGCTTCCTCCTCCTTAACTCCTTCCAACAGTCCTAGCAGCAGTGGAGGACTAAATTTAAAACAATCTAGTTGGCTTTCAAGTTTTGCATTGAGTGCTTATATAGGGGCACTCTCCTCATGGCTTCCCTCATTCTGGTTGGGGAGTAATACTCTCTGATCCTTAGGCTATGTGGCAATGTATTCCACCTTCTCATGCAGGCATGAAGGCAGTCATCTCCAAACAATCTCTCCATATCTTCGAAATGAGAAATAGCATGTGCTTGCTTGTCAACATAGTCAGGAAGAACTTGAGGATTGGCTGCAAGGTGTTGATGGGCATGATGAGAGCCAAAGGTTCTGCTGATTCTACCCTTATCATCAGGGGTTCACTTAACTCTTTTTCCATTATTTTCTAAATTTCCACTACTCTCTTTTCTTTGTGGCTCAACCAAGAAGCCATAGCCATGAGCTGTAAGTCCCCCAATGCAACATTTGGATCCCATAAATTCATGTCAGGAAGTGCCATGTTGTGTAGGTAAAATTTTGCTATCTTTGCTTTATCCTCGGCTGAACTATGATCACATAAATGCATAAATTGGCCATAATCTTGAAATGGTATTGTGCCCCTCTGGGCCAGTGTTTTATTCTGGAATTGGAGCCACTGGTCTTTGAGATATAGTGCATATGATTTAGCTGGCTGTCTGCACTGCAAGACCTCCATTGCCCAGCTAGCCATGCAGGCTAACTGGGCTTCCTTTTCCTGCAGCTGCCTTTTCAAAATCAACACTTCAGTTTCTGCCTGGGATTCTTTTTCTTGCTGTTGTTTCATCAGTGTCTCACTATCTGTCTGTGGTTCTTCTTGTTGTTGTTGTTTCTTTGCTGCTTCACTATCCGCCTAGGGTCCCTCTTTTTGTTGTTGTCCTTCCAATATTGACAACTTATTTCCTCCTTGAGGTTCCCTTTCTTGTAGCTACTTTTTCAACAATTCATTTTCCTCCTGCAGTTGAGCTCTTTTGATGCTCTCTGTGTGCCTTACCATGCTCAATTCTCTGATCATCTCCCTCAACTTGTTTTACATGTGCCCTATATCTTCGACCCCTTTATATTTTGCAATTTGCATCCAGGTGTGGGTCCTGACTCTTTCCTTTTCTAGTTTGAAGAAAAGAGGCACTGCAAATTTTTGTGGGATGATCTTCTCACCTTCCAGAAGGTTATAGTAGGAGCCTAAGTTAGGCTGAGATCCAGGCTCAGGTATCTCTTTTGCCTTACCTTCCTCTTGGGACTATTCTACTACCTTCTTTTCCAGTTTTTTAGTTTCTTTGAGCTTGGCCAGTGTCTCCTATAGAGAGGCTTGTGCCTTCTGTAGGACTGCTTTAGAGTCCATCAATTTGATCATTTCCTTCCAGGTGGAGGTCTTAGGACTCGCTCTCTCGTAAGTGATAGAGATTTTGGAGGGAGATTCCTCCCTTGTTACAGTAGGTGCATCCTCAATGATAATGGGTTCTTTTGAAGGTGGTTGGGGCTTTCCCACCTTAATTCTATTGCTCCTTCGGGCTTTGAAATACATAGATGTCTGTCTTTTTCTTTTCCCCTTTTGCTTAGCTAGAGTGCTAAGTGCAGCAAGAACAGTTGCTACTTCCCTTGCTAGTGTCTCAAGAGACACTTCTTCTTGTTGTTTTTCTCCTTCATCCTCTACAATTTTGCTTGCGTCTGATGTTTCTCTTTTTGTTTCTGTTGTCTCTGGTGGTGTTTTCTCCTTTTCTTGTTAAGTGTTTCTGCTTTTCCTGTGGCAGTAATTTTATGAGCTTTCTTGGGCTTCTTATTCTCAGCTTTTGTCCTCTTCCTCTTCTCTGCCTTTGATGTTGTTTTCTTCTCTGCTTTAGGTTCAATTGTGGTTGTGTCATGTTTCTCCTCTTCTCTCTGTTTTTCCTCTTTTTTCTTCTAATTGAATATTTTGTGCTTCCTCATGGAGTTCTTTCTCAAGTTCCTCTTTCTACTCCTCCTCTTCACTGCCAGATGGGCTGAGGTCATCAGTGAGAGCTTTTATGTCATCTTCTCTAGACATGTTCCTGAAAATTTCCTAGGCTATAGGGATGGTGTATGTGTGGAGGGCATCGTCTACCAGCAATTTGATGAACCAATGGTGGGCCAGTTGGTCTCGAACCCCTGCATTCAACTTGGTGCCACACTCTATCAAGGATTGGAGGAGGTAATATGGGAGACTGAGTTTTCTAGATGTAGGTAAGTCCATTCCATATCTCATTTCATGCAATAACCTAAAGTGATAACCATTGACTATACTGTATCTCCCTTCACAAGAGATATATTTCATGATCTAGTAGCTGACCTCACCCCATGGATGAGGTATACTTGTCCTTCCAACCCATTCTTATCCTCTACAAGATGTTCATCAGGCTGGAAAAATGTCTTTTTAGCAACCTGTCCTAGTGGTTTTTCTTCTTTTCTCCAGGGGAGCCCAAGTGGGAGACCTGTGATTCTACTGATGAATTCTGGTGTAAGATCTATGGTTAGACCCCTAAAATTGGTTGTAGCATGGGTTTTTGAATGGGGTCTTAAAGACATTAATAATTCCTCAGTCACCTCCTCATCATATCCATGAATTCTCTCAAAGAAAGGCATCCAGTTTGCCCTGGTAAAGAGGGCTACCACTTCTGGGTGTTCATGTAATTTGATGGAATTCAGAGGATCTTTTCTCATAAACCCTCCTGTCATGATGTTTAATGACTACTGGAAATTCTCAAGTGAGGAGGAAGGCAACAAATTTCAAGACCCAAAATAGAGGAATAGCTAAGGTTTGTCTTTCTGGAACTAGAGAGGGAATTTTTTGTGTTTCTCTTTTTCACAATAGCAATTTGCAATTTTCCCTCCCTTCAAACCCTGTTCTCAACCTAAATTTACTTCTCGGGTTTTTTTTTTTGAGGAAATCAATATTTTGACAAAACAGAGAGTATATAAAACAGTGATTTTCTTCTTTATCACAAAATAAACAGGCTTCCAAATACAAATTCACACTTTTTCACAGGCTTGATTTTCCATGGTTGCACCTCTTCTTTACAGGAGAATACGGACAAGAAAAAGACAGACTTTTAGTGCAGAGAGTAAAATGGAGAATAATTCAGAAAACATAGGCAGAATTTTGTGTTCACTTTCCCTTTCTTTTTCAATCTAGTATTTTGCTTCAAATCCCACCACCTTGTATAGATATATCACATGCAGAGTGGGTTTCTGAGTCTACTTCTTTTCGAGCTCAAATTTGGCAAAATTTTCGAATTTTCCCTCTACAGAGCTGCTCTCTGGCCTTCCTATAGACTGTGTTTCCGCTCCTGTAGAATGCGATAATGCTCCTGTAGAGCCCGATAAGCGGGAGCGTTTTGAAAACTGGCAGAGAGCGACTGTCTCAATGTTCTGAAGGTGGTAGGTGAGTTGTTGCAGCCAAGAACTCGTCGATGCCAATGAAAATAAAAGGTGGTGAAGGCTTCTACCGCAGTGTACTTAAGTTGATGGCATGATGTGCAGTGACGAGGTGAGGTGGCAGGAAGGGTACATTATCCCAATCCAGACCATTGGTCCCTACTCCAGTGCCATTATGGTATTTCATGTCGCCTGCCCGCCATCACTTCCATCATTACCATTATATGCTGCCACCACTACTGGTTCTGAGTTTTTCTTCCCGAGTTGACAGACCACACGTGCTGATTGCACTTTCTGAATCGTTGTTTGAATTGGACGAGGCTTGTTTGAATTGAATGAGGGTAGCCAGTTAGCTGGCCACCGATTTCACTTAATCATGACCATCTCAATGGTTTATGCAGTTCCTAAATAATATTCATGCAACAAAGGAATGAGTTTATCCACTTACCTGTTAGTCGCTACCATGCTTTGCATGCTCAGACTTTGGCACTTTGTTTTTTTATTGTTGTTGTTGTTGGTGCTTGTGGCCTTTGAACTGGTGGCTTGGCTACCTTATGCTGGTGATTTTCAATCGGGAATGGCTTCTTGCATGCTATATATATATATATATATATCTTGGTTGCATTGACCCTGCCTCTGGAGCTTGTTTTTTTAAAGGGATCAACTGCTACAGGAATCTTGCAGGATTTCTTGTAGCTGCTTCTCCCTCTAAAATTTATGGTTGATGCTTGAGCAGGGACTGAAGAGACAGCTGAAGAAGGTTTTGAAGGAAAGGAATATTAGCTGGAGTGCATCAGGTAAGAAACAAGTGAAGAATGTTGTTGTTTTATTCATCATCATATATTTTTTTTTAAAACAAAAGAAACTGGATTTCTGTGTAGGGAAGAAAGAAGTGAGTGGAAATGTAGGTGTGTAGGGATGGAATGGAGAATTAGGAGGATGAATGGTGGCAAGGAGGTCCACATGCCTTCTGAACAAATTTCTAGCCCTCAAATTCTTCTCTGAACTTGATTTTGAGCTCTCTGTGGTTTCTACAGGAGCCTCCTGTAGAATGCACAGAGTTTCCTATAGGATACAAAATTTTCAGAACAAGTGAAACCAAGGCCTGGGAAAAGACAATGGCAATAGAGGAATGAGCTATCAAGGGTGTATGTAGCCTATCCATGTCCTTTTTTCCTCTGTGACCCTCCTGCAATCTGTAATGCATTCAAAAGAAGTTAGTTTTTTGTGTTTTTTCTTTTTCCTCTTTTTTTTCTTTTCTATCTTTTTCTTTGTTCTTTTTTTTTTTATGAGACAATTGGGGTGCCTATAGGAGGTTTTCACCCTCATTTCCTGCCCTGGGTGTCTCCAAGAGGTTTTCACCCTCATTTCCTGCCCTGGGTGCCTCCAAGAGGTTTTCACCCAAGGATCTTTTATTTTTTTCTTCCTTTTTTTGTGTTTCTTTTTTCTCTTTTTTTTTTTTTAGGGTGTGGGTGCAGTGGAGGCAGAGACCTGCTCCACTATCAACACTGTTTTACCCAGATTCTCAATGAATTCCTGCTTGGAGAGGGGCTTCCTGTAAAGCTTCAACCTATGTCCATTGATGATCATGGGGATGGCTTCTTCATCAATGGTCTGGATCAGAACTGAATCATTGTCATTGCATTTTTCTACTGTGTATGGTCCCAGCCATCTTGTCCTCAGTTTGCTCTTGAAATATTTATATCTTGAATCATACAACAGTGCCCAATCTCCTTCCTGGAATTGTTTTTCTTTGAAGTGTTTGTCATGCCATATTTTTCTTTGAAGTTGGACTACCTTTTAGTGGAGAAGGGCCTGCAATATCTGTTCATCCAATCCATTTACCTGAAGTAACCTTTCCTTTTGTGCATGACTGAGATCTAGGTCCAGCTGAGCTACCATCCTTAATGTATTAGATTCAAATTCCATTGATAATAGAGCCTTCTTCCTATAGACCAACTCATAGGGTGTGAACCCTGTGGTGGTTTTCCAGGTGGTGTTATAAGCCCAGGTGGCCTCAACCAATCGATCTGCCTAATCTTTTTTGCTGCTACTCACTACCATAGTCAAAATCCCTTCCAAAGCTCTATTAGTGACTTCCACCTGTCCATTTGCTTGCGGATGATAAGGGGTGGAAGTTCTATGCTTAATCTTATGATGGGTGAATAGGTCTTCAATCAGATTGGAGGTAAATGGACTCCCTTAATCTGTGACTAACTCTCTTGGATAGCCAAACTTGTAGAAGATATTTTCCCTCAAAAACTCGGCTACTTTTACTTTTGTTGTTACCTTGATCGCCTTTGTTTCTACCCATTTTGTCAGATAATTAGTACACACAATGATGTAAGATTTCTACTTTGAAAAAGGATTGATAAGACCCACAAAGTCCATGCCCCACTTCTCAAATGGCTTGAAAGTCACTTGAGGTTGTAGGGACATCTCATCCTTTCGAGTAGCTTTCCCCATCCTTTGACATCGGTCACATTGGCTGATATATCTCCTGACATCTTGATGAAGAGTGGGCCAATAATAACCTACTTGCAGAATTTTGAAGCCAGCCCTCTTTGCTGCAAAATGGCCCCCAAAGGACCCATCATGATAGGTTAGGAGAATGTCAAAAGCTTCCTCCTCCCTAACACATCGCCTCAAAATCTGATCTGGGCCAAATTTAAAAAGATTGCCCCCAATCCAAGTGAATGGGGACTTTTCCTCACGATCTTGCTCTTCTCTTTTGAGGACAAGTATGGTAGAATCTATACTGAAACCAAGTAATTTGTTATATCAACAAACCATGGAGAGAGTACTGCAATAGCAAATAGCTATTCATCTGGCATTTGATCATCCACCATTCCTTCTTCACCTGCAGGAAAATCTAGTCTAGACAGAAAATCAGCAACAACATTTTCCTTACCCAGCTTATCAACAATGGTCAAATCAAATTGCTGCAATAAAAGCAACCATCTAATAATACGAGCATTTACATCTGGTTTATTCATCAAATACCTAATTGCAGCATGATTAGTGTGTATGAATGTTTGATAGTCGGTGATGTAGTGTCTGAACTTATTTAGGGAATGGACTATAGCTAGGAGCTCCTTTTCGGTTACGGTGCAGTTTAATTCTGCTTTGGACAGGTTTTTACTAACAAAATATATGGCATAAGGCAGCTTCTCATCAACTTGCCCTAAGGCTACTCTTATCGCTTTGTTCGAGGCATCTATGTGAATGTGGAAAGGTAGAGCTCAGTTTGGACCTCTCAAAATTGGGGCAATTACCAGTTTACCTTTCAAGACATCCAGAGCCTCTTGACAATTGTCACTCCATATGAACTCAACATCTTTTCGTAAAAGACAAACAATGGAGAGTCTAGCTAACTAAAATCCTTAATGAATCTTCTATAATACCCTGCTAAGTCTAGGAAACTCCGAACATCTCTTACCTTTTGACGACGCGGGACCCTTTGGATGATTGCAATTTTATTAGGATCCACCTGTAATCCTTGCTGAGAAATTGTATGACCTAGCACGGTCCCTTCAGTCATCAAGAATTTGCATTTTTCAAGACTGAGGGACAGGTTCATTTCAATGCACTTGGCTAAAACTTTTCCTAGGTTAGACAAAGCTTCCTGGAAGTTAGAACCATAAGGGATAAAGTCATCCATATAGATTTCCGCTGAGTCATGAACCAGTTCAGCAAATATGCTCAGTACTGCTCTTTGAAAAGTGGTGGGAGCATTGCAGAACCCAAAAGGAAGGACCCAGTATGCAAACGTACCCCAAGGACAAGTGAAAGTGGTCTTATCTTGGTCTTTCGGGCTTATTTGTATCTGATTGTACCCGCTAAACCCATCTAGGAAAGAGAAGAACTTCTTCCCTTCCAGGCCATCTAACACTTGATCTATGAAAGGCAAAGGGAAATGGTTCTTCTTGGTGGCCTTGTTTAAGTCACGATAATCTACACAGATTCTCCACTTCCCACTTTTCTTTGGCACTAGCACCAAAGGAGAAACCCATTCACTGTCAGAAATGGGGTAGATGAATCCTACATCCAGCAAATTTTGTAGTTCTTCTTTGACAATGTCCTTAAGGGCTGGATTCATCCTCCTTTGAGGCTACCTGACTAGTTTACAATCTTCTTTAATGTAAATGTGATGAGTACAAACTGAAGGGTGGACTCCCTTCATCTCCTTATAGCTCCAAGTCATTTTCCAATAAGCTACATAGTTCTTTCTCCTGAGAGGTGGATAGGGATGAGTTGATCTTCAAGGTTCTTTTTTGGGCCGAATTCCACATTCTTAACTCAGAGAGAGGTCTGATCAACCACACAAAGATCAACTGAAGGATTGGCTTGGGTTTCTTCCACCAGCTCTTCTAATGGCAACACACTGGGGGGTGGATTCTAAATCAAGTTTTCAATAAGATCATCCTCGGATTGTGGACCCCCCATGGTAGCTTCTACTGTACACAATGGTGTAGAATAGACTTCATCCTCATCTTCCTCCTCCAACCAAAGAGGTAAATCATGTTCTAGCAGAGGTTGGGTCGGAGGATATAGGACTAGCTGTTTGGACATATGCCCATTCTTGATTGTCATGTTCCCAGCTCGACAACTGATGTAGGCATCTGCAGTAGCCAACCAAGCTCTTCCTAGGATGAGAGGATACCCAGTGAGCTTTGCCTTTGACTGGAGAACCAAGAAATCAGCAAGGTACTCCCAGGAATCAATAGAGACCATTACATCTTCCACAATCCCCTCAGGGGTCACAGTGGAGTGGTCTGCTAACTGCAGTACTGTTGTGGTATTTCTCAGGGAACCCTGAAGGTTGAGCTTGAACATAGTGTCCTTGGTCATCTCATTAATAACAATCCCTATATTAATCAGGGTATGGGGGATTACGGTGCCATTGATGTGGACATCGACTACAGGACTCCCAGGGTCTAGATATTTTGGACAGATTACCTATCCCAACATCAGGTCGGATAGTTGTCCTATGACATTAATAGTTGGAGCATCTCTCCTGCGCTTGCCTGGGTGCCTGAAGCACTTCTCCTTGATCAACTTGTTGTAGATAGGTACATCTTTTATGGCTTGGAGAAGTGGTATATTTACACATAATTGTTTCAATTCTCCCAAAAGTTTGGTTTCTTCTGGGGTCGGTTGTGTGGTTCCAGTTAGTCTCTCAAGAAATGGTGGAATGGCTTTTGGTTCACTTTCCTATTTTTCTTCCTCTCCCTCCTTAGGAGGAGGTTGGCTATCTAGGAGAACCTTCCCAAATCGTAGGTTAATCACCTGAATCTCCACAACATAGGTCGGGCATGATGTTTCTTCAGTATGTACCCGGTGGGCCTGTCTGTTATTGGGGTTCGGGTTCAGTTGAGCAGGTATTTGGGGTTTCCTTGGTGGAGTAGGAGGAAATGGTTGTGGTTGAGCAGGTGGTGGAGGCAAAAGAGCACGAGGAGAGTTGTATTGGGGCCTCCACCCCTGATGAGGTGCATTCCACTAAGGTTGTGGTTGAGCATAAGAGTGAAACGAATGAGCAACTGGAGGAGCATGGTATTAAGATGGATATGACCAAGGAGGGGGTGTGGACCAGGAAGGATGAGCAGGGGGACCCCAAGAAGGCATGGAAGTGGCTTGATTGGGGTTGTAATAGGTTTGGGATGTCCCTTGCATTCCCTGTTGGTAAGGTCTAGGTTCATGAGGCCTCCTTTGGTTCATGAACTAAAGTGGTTAAGTGGCTCCTTTGGCCCCTTGATATCCAGCTTTGATTCCGCGCAAGGAACGGCACTGATTCGTAGGATGGTCTTCTTCGCAGACTAAACACACTTATATAGCATGAAATGGACATTCATTCCTAGGATGCTTTCTAGCGCACCTGGGAAAAAAGATGGCCAAGGCCCTCTTGGCTTCCTCTTGTTTCCTTTTGATATGCAAGGTATCCATTTGCATGGCAAGAGTCTGCCTCATCTCACTCTTGAAATCTTCCAGCCGATTCTCAAGTTCGTTTCTAATGGATGAACTGGATGACAATGTACTGGCTAAAGGTTGACTTCTCCTACCTTTCTTTCTGGCTACCCTAGAATGGTTTCTAAACATAGTCTTTATGTCATAATAAGGTATTTGGTAGATGTCTCCCCCAGCCAACAAATGGAGGGTATCTAGAAGGTCTTTAGGGACTCCTCTAAGCAGGACCAACCTCAAAGATTCGAGGTCAAGTGTGCACCTGGCCCTTTTATAACTGAGTTGAAACCTCTCTTCATAGTCTTCTAAAGATTCATCACTTCCCATGGTCATCCAAAAGATTTCTTCCTTAGTATCCTTTAACCTACAGTAGTCCCGATATTTTTTGTTAAAGGCTTGTTGCATCTGAGCCCAAGTTGTGATACTATTTCCAGGTAACCCCATGAACCAGCGCAATGCTGCATCCCTGAGGGTAGAAGGAAACAGTTTCAACTTCTGCTCATCTTTTGCATAGTCATAGGTTTGACAGAGAATAGAAAATTCAAACAAGAAGGTATCAGGATCTTCGGTAGTCAGTCCATGGAAGTGAAGTAAGGCTGAAGGACTTATGTTTTTCATTTTTGTGTCCCCATTGGTCTCTTGGATAGGAAAGGCACCCTCTATTCTTTTCCCATTTCCTCTAACGTTTCTGTTTTTCAGCCATGGTCTTAGGATGAATGGTTTCTTGCTCTTCTTCTATTATAGGATCTTCGTATATCTTTGGAGGTTCACCTATAGGTTCTTCTGGATCACTGCCACCAAAGCAAAGAGAAGGGTGACTTAGTGATGTTGTGGGGGTGTTGGGTAGGAATTTTCCTGAATTGTCGCTATTCCTACAAGGCATGAAAGGAAATCTCTTTTTGGGTGATTTTTGTTTTTTGTTTTTTTTTTGCTTGTACCTGCAAAACTGAAATGGATTGAACAACAAACCACAACTAACTGAAATGAATCTTACTGAAATGAAATTGCAGAATTGAAATGAAAGCAAGGAAATGACTAATCTACTTTTCTGAAATGGAAATCGCAAAATTGAAATGAAAGCAAGGAAATGACTAATCTACTTTGCTGAAATGGAAATTGCAAAATTGAAATAAAAGCAAGAAATGACTAATCTATGCTTGTTGAAATGGAAATTGCAGAATTAAAATGAAAGCAAGGAAATGACTAATCTACTTTGCTGAAATGGAAATTGCAGAATTGAAATGAAAGCAGGAAATGACTAATCTATGCTTGCTGAAATAGAAATTGTGGAATGGAAATGAAAGCAGGAAATGCCTAATCTACTTTTGCAGAATTGAAATTGCAGATTTGAAATGAAACAACTACTCTACTTTTGCTGAAATAAACTACTGAGCAGAATGTTGCAGTAGAGAATAGAAGAAAAACAGTAATCACAAAATACTCTAACGTTTCCTAGGCAATGGTGCTAAAAAGAATGGTGGGCTCCAGTATTGTAGCAATAATGTTGCAACTCTTGGGGCTTCCTTCTTTACTTTTATCAACCTGGTAGTTCATAACAAACTTGGAAGCGACGGTGTTGGATGCACAAGTACTAGCTCTTACTACAGGTTGTCACTTAATCAGCGGGCGCAAGTTCGCTAAGAGCTTAAGCCAACTTCTATGAGTTCTCAGAAGAATATTTTACTGTGATGGAAGAAAGCTAACTCTACAGAGGCTATTCTACTTGCAGAAAGAGAAGGAAACCTGAAATGAAACGTAAACCCTAGTTTACCCACTAACCCTATTTTTGCAAGAAAAGAATTGGAAACTAATGAAGTGAGTTCCATTGACTACTGAAAATATAAATTGAATTTATTCAAGCTACTTCTGAAAAGAAATGTGAAGAAATCATCTTTTTGTACTTTTGAGTATTTTTATGTGGAATTATTAGGCTTGTGATTTTAACTGGTTGTGACTGTGTAGAGGTTTGGTGGCAAAGGACGATAGAGTTGGCTTTTGCAGAAGGTGTGGAGGGGTCCTAAGAAGCCCCTAGTACCCTTCTGAAGACTTCCATTGTGATCAGACTTCAAAAAATCACTCACAGGAAATTCTACAGCAGGCTGCAGGGGATCTATAAGAGGTTCTATAGGAGGATCTACAAAAGGAGGGCGAAAGTGGGTTTTGGAGGTTTGAAGATGGAAAAATGATGGGAAAAGTGAAATGAAAGCTGGATGAAGGTGTTGAGGGGTCTAGAACTTGTCAAGTAAAATTAGGGATGGAGGGGATGGTTGGATTTGTTTAAATGGCAAGAAATCAACTCTATGGAGAAAATGCAGAAATTAGGGCAGATTGGAAAAATGTTGTGAATGAGTTTGGAAATCTAGGAGAAGTGAGCTGGTGCTGGCTGTGTTATGGAGGGATGGTGATCTGAGATGTCCTACAAGAGATCTACACATTCACTTATAAAAAATGACCAAAGAAACAACTAAAAATAGAGTTTTGTCTAGCTAAACCTAATTCTTGATCTAAAAACAAAAAATGCTAATCAGTAACCTATGAACAGAAAATCATGCAAGAAAACTATGGTAAATGAAAAGGAAATGATCTGAGCATGTGAATCCAAGCTACTATCAAATTTTCCAAATCAAGTTACCACACTAGTAGTTGCATGAAAGAGCAAAAACTGTGTTTTTGGTGGCAGCAGTAGTGCCTTAACCCCAGATCATAGTCCCAAGAAGGGGGAAAGGAGATCAAGATCTTCTGTTGGCCTTGTCGAATATTATTCTGTCACTGTAGCAACCTACTTGCACAACTGATACAAAAACAACTATGTTACTCATCAAAATCAACCTAATTTAACAAAGTAAGATGAACCTATGCAACATAAATTATCTCATGAATGGAAGAAAAAACATATAAATACATAGAATGAGGTGCTAGGCAGCTTGGGTTGGGCCCTAAGCCAAGAGTTTTAGCCCCCTGAAAGAGATCAGTGCTGGCTCAAAAACTGTTTCATCTTCATTTATCAAAAAATAGCAGTTACATCATACAAACTGTCTTAGAAAAGAACTCGAAAATAAGCTGACCAATGTGTTGCACAAAGTGTGAAAATCTACTAACAACTAGCTAACCTACTGAGGCTCGAAGCATTCTTAGTTATACAAATGGAGACTCCCAATAGTCCTCCTAAAATCAAGGAACTCGGCTTCTTAGAACTGAAGATAAACAACAATCCTACTTGACTTGCTAGGCTGCCCCTTGGAATCATCAATATGGGCCTTTGTGCTCCAAGTTGCTGATGGAGGATTCTAGGAAAGGGGTCATTAATGAAGGAGACACCCCCTACAAGTTCTCTCCCCTATTTTCCTCGAGTTTGGATGCCATTTACTCATAAATTCCTTGTCTTTGTCCAAAATTGTCCAAAAAAACTGCATAAAACACTTATTAGACTACAAGACAAAGTGACTAACCCAATTCACTCTATTGACATAAATATATTCAAAAACATGCACAAAAATACTAAGAATGGTGGATTAAATCGAAATAAGAGGCAGAATGAGCCCATATAGTTACCCATTTGTGGGGTTCATCAATATTTTCTTTTAGCCATGAGGGGTAGTGATTTTGACAATTTTATGATTTTGGGGTTTAGCTCACTACCTATGTTGAATTCTTCTATGTTTGTCCCAGTAGGTTCCATTTTTGGTTTTCTAGCAACATCATTAAAATCAAATAGCTCTTCTAAAGGAGAAAGTCCTCTAGGGAGAATATTATCTTTAAGTTGCAGTGCTTTAAATTCTTCTTTTTTTGGATCCTTATGTATTTCAATTTTTTGTACAGTTTTATTCACAGGAAATTTCTCCTCATTGACAGAAATTTGTTCTAAACCAGTATGTACATCAATTTGACTGTCTATTTCACTTTCCAAATCTATGTTGCAGTCCTCAAGTTCATCTTTTGATTGTAAAAAGCTTTCATTCTATTTGTCATTCCCAAAAACTTACCAGTATCTCATGATATCAGGCACTACAAGGCAATGCTTTACATCAACTCTGTATTATTTGTTCGGATTGTAGGTTTTAACCCCATACAGAAATTACCTGCATAAGAATTCTAAAACACAGAAAATAAACAATGCGAGAGGATAACACATAAAACACATATACACAAAGATTTTCCCCTAGATCCCAAAACCGATACTACCAGCTTGATTTTTCATTATGTACCTTTCAATGTTACAATACATATTTATACATGTTGAAGCATCCAATACCATGGACCGAAAACCATCGCGTCCAAAACCATGTGTGAAATCCATGCACAAAACCATAGGTAGGTCTGCCCAACCTAATATAGGGTCCAAAAAAACTTTCCCTGGGGGACCCTGTAGAGGGGGCTACCCACCCCCTCAAACCCCCTGTGACCCCCCTACTGTGCAATCGGCGCAATGAAGGGGGGGGGCTTTTCCTCCCCACTAACCCCCCATAATCTATGTCGGCTAGTCGTGGAAAAAATATAACACCACCCAAAATTCTCCCACTAGTTTTCTTTCCACGTAAGAGCTTAGTCATTTATCTAGCCCTACAATGTCCATTGTTTCTCTACACCAAGAAAACTTCTCAGAGCTCACATATTTTGTCAATGCATCTGAAGTATTCTTCAAAGTGTCCACCTTAAATGGAAAAACCTTTTTGTCTTCTATCATATCCCTCACAAAGTGATACTGAACATCAATATGCTTTGTCTTTGAATGGTAAGTAGGGTTCTTTGCTAGGAAAATTGCACTTTGGCTGTCATATTCTATCCTTATAGCTCCATGTACTAACCCCATACTTTAACACAATCTCTGCAACCAAACTGCTTCCTTGCTTGCATGAGTGGTTGCCATGTATTTTTCCTCTATGTTGATAGTCCCACTACAAATTGTTTCTTACTCATCCAACTGACTGCACCTCCAAATAGGTTAAACACATACCCACTTGTAGATCTTATTTGATCCAGATCTCCATCCCAGTCCGCACAAACAAAGCCACGAATATCAAAAATGCTTTCCAATCCTGGTCTTCCTTGGTAGCACAAACCATAATCACTAGTTCCATGCAAATACCTGAAAACCCGCTTCACTATTGTCCAATACTCATTCCCTGGTTTTGACATAAACCTGCTCAACACTCCCACTGCATGTGTAATGTCTAGTCTAGTACAGATCATCACATACATCAGGCTACCAACTGCACTGGCATATGGAACACGGGACATATCCTCTTCCTCTTCTTGTGTCTTGGGACACTATTCAGCAGATAACTTTACACCTACAGGAATAGGAACTTTCACTGGTTTACTATCCTGCATATTAAACCTTTGTAGTATTGTCTCAACATACTTCCTCTGGTTTAACCAGATCTTCCTCTTTCACTGATCTCTTTTAATTTCCATGCCCAAAATATAGTTTGCAGCACCAAGATCTCTCATGTCGAATTTGGAGGAAAATTGGGTCTTCAAATCCTGGATAATTTCTTTGTCATTTCCAACCAGCAACATATCATCCACATACAAGACCAGATAGATAGCACAATCACCAATTAATTTAAAATACACACAGTGATCTGCTTTGCTTCTGGTGAAGCCAAGTCCCTGTATAAATGTATCAAATTTCTAATACCACATCCTCGGTGACTGTTTTAACCCATACAGAGACTTCTTTAACTTGCATACCATTTCTTTCTTACCCTTCACCACAAAGGCTTCAGGTTGCTTCATGTAGATCTCCTCTTCCAGATCCCCGTGAAGAAATGTTGTCTTCAAATCCATCTGTTCTACCTCAAAATAAAAGCAGCAACAAGAGATGAAAGTAATCTAATAGGAGCTACCTTGGCAACAGGAGAAACAAATTCACCAAAATTGATTCCCAGCACCTAGGAATAACACTTTGCTACCAATTGACCTTTGCATTTCTCCACCTTACCTTCCCCATTCATCTTCTTCTTAAACACCCATTTTCTTGCAATGGGTTTCCTTCCAGCCGACAACTCCACCAGATCCCAAGCCTCATTTTTGTGCAAAGATGCCATTTCATCAACCATGGCCTCTTTCAAAAGTTTTCCATCCTCTGAATCTACTGCTTCCTTCACAGTTCTGGGATCATCATCAGTAATAAATAATGCAAAATATGAACAGAAAGCAGATAGACTATACCTTTCTGTCTCCCTTCTTTCTCAAATAGATCTTCTCACACCCGGATTTTGTGGCTCTTCATCTTCTGATTCCTCTTCTGCTATAGATTCTGATTCTTCCTCCTTAAGCTCAAACTCTATCTTCTCAAGTTCCTTTGGTTGGACTTCATGTTTAATAACGTTTTTCACCTCTCTAAACACCACATCTCGGTTGTACACAACCTTCCTTGTTATTGGGTTCCAAAGCTTATAACCTTTTAAACCATCCTTATACCCAATAAAGATGCACTTTTTAGATTGACTATCCAACTTTGTTCTTTTCTCCTTTGGAACATGTACATATGCATCATATCTAAAAACCCTCAGATGTAAAAGAGAGGGTTTCTTACCAGTCCATACCTCTTGTCGAGTGTTATCCTCCAACACTAATGAAGGTGATATGTTGACCAGGTAACATGATGTCTCCACCACCTCTACCCAGAATTCTTGTCCTAACCTGACACCACTGAGCATGCTTCTTGCCATTTCCATCAACGTCTTGTTCATTCTTTCTGCAACTCCATTTTGCTCAGGTGTGTATGGAGTAGTGTTCTATTGTGCAGTACCATACTTCTTACAGAATTATTCAAATTCCTTGTTGCAAAACTCTCCACCATTATTTGACCTTAGCACCTTTAGCTTCGTCTCTATCTGGTTTTCCACTAGAGCTTAAATTCTTTAAACCTGTCAAAGACTTCAGATTTCTTCTTAAGGAAATATATCAATGTATTACTTGAGAAGTCATCTATAAATGATACATAGTACACAGACTTACCCAGTGATCGAACCTTCATAGGTCCAAAAACATCAATGTGCACAAGCTCTAATATCTGTTTCGCCCTCTTACCACCAGAGGGGAAACTCACCCGATTCTGCTTCCCATATACACAATTTTTACAGAAATCAAAATCCAGAGAGCTATTACTCATACCTTCTACCATAACTTTACCATGAAGTATTCGAAGGCCCTTTTCTCCAATATATCCAAGTCTTTGATGCCACAACATGGTCTTCTCTCCAGAGACCACTAGATTTTCTGCTCCACTTTTAGGAACCATAAAACTATTGCACCCATCAACAATAGTGTTATCTTACAGCTTGTACAGAGTTCCAATCCGAACTCCCCGCATCAATACCAGTGCTCCCCAAACCATCTTGCAGGCATCCTTATCAAACACTATTTTTACACCTGCATCATCCAGCTTGATTACAGAAATACGATTTCTGGCCAATGTAGGAATATGCAGAACGCCCAGAAGTGTTCTAACCCTTCGACCTTGCAATTTCAACTTTACTTTTCCGTGACCAATGATTCTAGCTTTCCTATCATCCTCTAAGAATACATCACCACCATCATATTTCTCATACTCGCAGAACCTCTCTTTGTGGGAAGTGAAATGAAAGGATGCACCTGAGTTAATCAACCATGCCTCATGATCTACATGTGTACTTGAAGAAGCCAAGTACACATCCCCACCTTCACCTGAGGTGGTTTTCTCCTCTGCAGAAGGAGAATCATCAGATCCCTTTCCTTTGTCAAGAGATTTAGATTTACAGTCCCTTTTGTAGTGCCCTTCCTTTTCGCATTTCTAGCACACCACCTCTACAGGTTTTCCTGGAGATTTAGATATCCCTCTAGATTTAGATCTCCCACTCAATGAATTATTTGTGTTTCTATTCTAGGACCGTCCTCGTACAAACAAGGCATCACCATTCTGGCTCTCCATATTTTTTCGTCTCATCTCCTCTGTCAACAAGGATAAGACTATTTCATCAAACTGCAAGGCAGTTATATTGGTACCTATTGCAATAACCAGACTATCCCACGAATCTGGTAGAGAACACAACAAACTGATGCACTTTTCTTCATCTAAAATTTTAATATCAATAAATAATAACTGACTTACCACAGTATTAAATGCGTTCATATGCTCTGTCACAGAGTCTCCATCTTTCATCCTCAGGTTATACAACTTTTTTTGTGGGAATCACCAGACTTAGATTGGTACAAAGTCCGTAACTTGTCCCACAAAGCCTTAGCCATAGCTTCCCCTCATACATTCAGCAATACTGAATCTAAGACACACAATCGTATTGTGCTCTTTGCCTTCCGATCCAACTTCTTCCATTCTTCATCGAATACTCCCGTTGGTTTAGTACCTGGATCTACCGCGATCCACTGATCTTTATCCACCAACAGATCCTCCATCTTGAGTTTCCATAACTCAAAACTTTGACCATTAAATTTCTCAATCTCTATCTTTCCACTGCTCAGCATCTTCTTTCACCACCAGAATTGATCTCGCATATCTCCCACTGAACAGGGTCTACCACAGGCCCGAGTGAAACCCTTCAGCAACAAAGGTGTCCCCTTGAAGCCAAAATGGCTTTGATACCAAATGTAGGTTTTAACCCCATACAGAAATTACCTGCATATGAATTCTAAAACACAGAAAATAAACAATGTGAGAGCATAACACATAAAACACATATACACAGAGATTTTCCCCTGGATCCCAAAACCGTGACTACCAGCTTGATTTTTCATTATGTTCCTTTCAATGTTACAATACATATTTATACATGTTGAAGTATCTAATACCATGGACCAAAAACCATCACGTCCAAAACCATGGACCGAAAACCATCGTGTCCAAAACCGTGTCCGAAAACCATGCACAAAACCATAGGTAAGTCTGTCCAACCTAATATAGGGTCCAAAAAGCTCCCCAGGGCGCTACCCCAAACTCCAAAGAGGGGGCCTACCTTGCCCACTCAAACCCCCTGTGACCCCCCTACTATGCAATCAGCACAATAAAGGGGGGGCTCTTGCCCCCCTCTAACCCCCTCCGTAAACTACGTGGGCTAGTCGTGGAAAGAACATAACACAACCCAACATGGATGAGGTAATTTGCAAGTACTAGCTGAAAAAGCTAGTCCATTGGCCAAAGCATTCTAGAGCCTAAGGATAACAACAAGGTCATACTCTTCAAATGTTTTGAGGAAATCAATTACAACATTTTGATATTCTCTCAATCTGGGATGTTTAGCCGAGTATTGTCCTTTGATTTGTCTAATAATAAGCTGAAAGTCTCCTTGGACATAAATCCTTTTGGCACCTATCTTTTTAAGCAACTAAAAACCTAATAATAATTCTTTATATTCTGCCATGTTGTTTCAACACAGAAAATTTAGTTTATAAGAGTAGCCTTGAGCTTGATTAGTTGTCGGATTATATAACAAAATTCCCACCGTTGATCCTATTTTACCACATGAGCCATCGAATGTCATATTCCACAAATTTTATGTTTCAAATTTTGGCTGCATAGTGGGTACTTGAGTGTTATGTTTTTCATTACATTCGTTTTCTACCTGTTTTACCTGAGTATCTATCTCCAATATTGTCATTATATAGAATGAAAGAGTTAAGGTTAGTATGGACTTAGTAGAGGGGATAATTGTCTAGCCTTTCTTGACTACTCACCATGTACTTCATTAATGTTTCTCTATATAGTCTCCTTGATTGACCAAATACTGGTATTGTGGCATATGCCATATCCATTTGGAGTGTTCCCTATAACTTAGCCCCCCAAGACCATTATAACAATATACCATACTTAGGAGGGATATCTGCTACTACAATGTCCATCACTAAACTTTTGGCTGGTATCTGGGCTAGTGTGACACAAATGTCTTTAATTAGACCTAGACATCTAACCTTGCTAGAGTCAAAAGAATACAGATCTTTATATGGTATAGTGATTTCTAATCCAAGTTTCTCCATAACAATTTTTGGCATGAGATTATGTGATGCACATGAGTCTAACATGGCATTGTGTAGGATCTTATCATGAATATTGAGACTGACATAAAATGGAGGAACACCTCCTTCTTAAGGCTTACCATCCACCTCCACCTCTGGTCCAAACAAGAGTTCAGGCTGGTCATCACTTAAATTCACTGTATTTGGGTTTTCTCCTACATTGAGTGACTTTAAAACTTGAGACCTATAAACATTCTTATTCACCAATTCAGTAGGGGGATAGAAATCTTAAGTTTTGCAATTTCATTCTCAATACTGAAGGGTGCCTGACTTTTTAGCAAGTTTGAAAAATTTGTTTTATCAGCTATGGTCCTTGTTATTAGCTCAGCTTATTTACTTGTAGTGGGCATTTCAATTTGGATAGATTTTGTTGAGACATCAATCATTTTCTTGATAATATTTTATGTATATCTCTTTTCTGCATTGATGTCATTTCTCTTTGAGCTTTCAGTTGTTTTCTTAGGATCAAATTCTAAATTTTTCTTTCAATAATTGTTTAAATGTTTTTTGTTGGAGATATCATTGTTTTTCTTGGTCCTGAGATTATATTGTCTGTGGGCTTCTAATATAGAATTTTCAAAACCATGTTTGTAATCATCAGATTCTTCAGATTCCAGTTCCGTTTGAGTCAATAAAACTTTTTCTTGTTCTTCTTGTGTAAGAAAAATAGAATCATCTTCATTAGTTCCTATCAAATTTATCTGATTTTCCTCCACTTCTTCTATTACCTCCCTGCCTTCCTCTACATAATTTTCTTGAAATAGATGCCTAATTTGTTGATTTGGGCCTCTTTATCTGTTCTGTTGAGGATTTCTTCTAGGATTTGGATTTCGGTTATGTTGAGTAGGTGTGTTTTCATTGATATTTATCCTTTCCATCATTCTTTCCACAGTCCTTACTAGAGAATCAATCTTGGCTTCTACTGCAGAAGTGGATTCTTCTTCTCTAAAAGTCACTCTCTTTTCAGTCCTCATCCTTGCCCTTTTAGCTTGGAGGTTGGCCTCTACACCCACATCATCTCTTTGCATCCCTTCTAGGTGTTGGGTCGTTAATATGTCATTATTATTATCACTTTTTAACGCCTATTCCACCCATTTCTACTTGTCTTTGTCATGTCATTTATCACGGTTTATCATATAATTCCATCTTATAATGATTTGTGCTCTTATGGAAAAATATTATTTATTCTCCTTTATTTTTAGTAAATTGATGATTATACATGATTTTATCAATGATGGTTTATTAATAAATTGGTTGTAACATTACTCACCATTTTTAGCCTCCAAGATTTTTTCCAGAGTGAAGATTTGATCATTAAATGCATCAACTCAGAAATTCGCTAGAATAAGAAGCGATGATTTTGTATTGAATGTTTTGGGCAAATGGAGAAGAATCTGGAAAATCTGAAACATGGGTTTTGTCCAGAATGGACCAAATTATTTTTTCAATGGGCAGTTTTCTCAAATGCAGTCCGTACTGAGAGAACTGGAAGGTTCTCTTAAGACATTTTTCTCAGATTCGTTGTGTGGCCGTTTTCCAAATTATCTCAGTTGCAATACCAAATTTGACTTGTTCTTGTTGAATGATTGATGGAGAGATATTCCATATATGATCTTACTTATCAATTTGTTGAGAACAATCCAATTTTGTAATAGAAATCATGTTGTAATCATCTCTGTTGTAACTGCTCTCTGCTCTCTCTATTTAAATGAAAACAGAGATCAGAGAGGGGGATTCAAGATTCAGAATTATGGATTCATGATCCATGATGGATGATTAAATAGAGATAATAGGACAAGATAGGATGAAAGAGCATGGATCTCTATTATTTCAAATTGCAATTTTGATTTACAGACTTGTGGTGCCAAGAGAACGTGATCATATTGTAATTTCACTCAAGTTTAATGATTAATATATGATTTGGAAGTTGATGCTCATTCATCTCATCTGAAGTAGTCCAGCAGCATCCACTGGTGGCTAAGGGCCTGGGCTCTGGTGGATTAAGCTGTTGCTCTGTATTTTATCTTTACGATTTCTGTCGTGTGATGGTTTGATTTCCTTTTCATTTCTTTAAATTGTTTTATTCAATACTAATCTTTTGTTTATGAACATTTCGCAGAATTTCTCTGTTATATTGAAATCATAATTGGATTGCGTTAGTAACAAAATTATTAATTATAATTTGAAATGTCCTACTCTTAATTTTGATCTAATAATGTGCTATCTAATTAAGACTGTGGTTCATTTAATTGTTGTTTATTTGTAATTGCAATTGTTGTTCAATTAAGTTACTATTCAATTATAACTACGATTGTTGTTGCTTCAATAACTGCGATTAATATTCATGCTGCTGGATTAAGGTTGTTGATTCAATTACATTTGTAGTTCTTGTGTATTTCTATTTAATTAGCTTTGTTTTTCAATTTTCCAATATATTTAGTTGTTGTTCCTTTTCTACAAGGATTTGATTTCGCCTTTTAAATGTTATTGCAACGAGTGTGTTTTAGTGATCATTTCCAATTGAATTGCCATTTCTAGTTATTGGCTTTAGTGTGGATTGAAAGATCAACAACTATAAAGAACACTGACTACCGCTGTCTAAGTTCTTAGATTGGAGATCTTGCCTATGATTGATTTTCATTTGCATCAGTTTACAGGGGAGAGAGTTATCATTACTGAGTCCTCGACTGATGGTTGTTTGAGTGAATGATTTAGTTCAAAACATTTCAGTTTCTTGTTGTTCCAATTATATTTTGTTTCCAACATTCATTTACTTTTGCATTTTAAACACTATACTGCAAAACATTACTCTTGAGTAAATAGCCGCCTCAGACTGAGTACACTCTTGAAATAGAAAATCGTCCCTGGGTTGACAATTAATGTGAAAATAATTAGGAGTTAAGAAGACACCTTTTATCACTCAACATTTTGGCGTCGTTGCCGGGGAGAGTGTAGCCATTTCTAACGAGTAGTGTGCATCTTATGAGTGCCTGTTAGGAAAGAATTGGGTATTAAAAATGGAAGGTAAGAACCTGCGTACAGAAGTATGTAAAAGCCCTGCTCCCCGCCTGCTTTCCAACAGAATTGTTAAAGAACTTAGGGTAGAAGTAAATGTTTGAATTTCTTTGTGAAAGACTAAAAAAATAAAAATAAAATAGAAATTTTGAAAAGCAAATCTCATGATTTCACTCAAGTGGTGATGTAAGCACCACCCACTTCACTAACCAATTGACAGGAACATTTGAAAAAGGAGCCTCGAAAAAAAACACATGAAGAACATCTTCTATTATGGTAAGAAATGGCTTACATTGCAACTTTTGAATTTCCTATCAAAGATCTAGGAGGAATGACACAAATGCACATAATTCCTCCATCTTCTCTACCAAATTTTCATGGCTTGACAAATGAAGACCGAGATACATTCTTATTCGAGTTTGAAATACTTTGTAGAGGATATGATTATTGTACTAATGATCAAAGGTTGAAAGTGTTTCCTCTTACTCTAAAAGGAGCAGCTCTCTGATGGTTCATGAGCCTAGGTGGGAACTGCATCCAAACATGAGAGGACATAAAGAACATATTCTTGAAGAAGTACCAAGACTATTGCAAGGCCAGTGAAGATATTTTCAATATGATACAAAGGGAAGATGAAAGCTTAGAGGACTATGTAGATCGATTTCATTACAACCTTCAAAAATCAAAGCATAAGTATTTGGAAAATGAGATCTTAAAAACACTCATTCTTAAAGAAATCAAAGATGAATTTTTAGCACTCTTAAATCTGATAGGAAAATGTGATGTTTTTTAGTTATCATATGATGATGTTTGTGAATTGTGCATAAGGTATTCAAGAGGAATCTCCAAGGCTGGTAAGGATTCTAGAGAAATATATTCTTTCTTTTCCAAATCTGCTACAAGAACATGAGACATAAGAGCTGAAATCAATGTTTTATTTGAAAATTTTAAAGTTGATTTCATTAGCTCTCTAAGCTCAAAATTGGATGTTTTGTAGGTTCAGAAAAATCAAGAAATTGAAGAAGTGTTTTTCCTAAATTACCGAAATGAGCATCCCATAGATAGTTGTTCTTCCTTATCTAGGATGGAAGTAGCATATCAAAGAGATGAGGAAGCTGCAACAAGGTCAAAACCATGGAAATCATGGCCTACAAGTATGGTTCAAAACATTTCCTCTCCATTCTCTTACTTACATAATCCATTATGGAATACTAATGTGTTAGGGCAACCATGTCAATCTCAATATAACCACCACTAATCTTGTCTACAAGTTTGGCATGGTTCACCTTATGATTACATGACTACTTTCCCTCATCTTGTAGCACAAACACATTTTCCATATTCTTCACCAGCTCTTCCACAACATCTTGTTTTCCTATCAAGATCATCCACTCAACCCAATCAACTACATCATCAAAATGCTCCATTCCGTACACAATTCCCTGCTCAACTCATTCCACACCCTCACCATAATAAACCAGTGCAACATGCTTACAGTGTTGAACTACAGAATTTACCGACCCTTCCCACCCATTCTATCTAACAAGCACCATTAGAGAAAACTTCCAATGAGATTCAGAATGTTTCAAATTCAAAAATTGTAGAAGTTATGGGAGAAAATGAGGTTTCTTTTAGTATGCATCAATATGTCATTTTAAAAGCTCAAGAACTTCATGGTATGATGGCTATGGAAAATCAATAAAGTAAAGGATATATTGAAGATTGGTTTCACTCCATCATTTGTTTGCAGCATCACTTCATACTTCAACAATTTTTGACACCATTTTTTCAAGGGAAGTTGGTTTCTCATACCCTAATATTCATTAATATGCATTTTTTAAATTTGGGTATGTGCATACATGAAGCCCTATTTCGAAAATGGCTCCATTAGAGGTACTCTTATACGTAATCATATTCATTTTTCAAATCAAAATAGGTTAGTGTAAAAAAAAAAAAGACAAATAAATACATTTTGTTTTAATGTAAAACTAGTTGTTTTTTGTTGCAACATGCTATGGAAATCAACATCGGTGATAATTTTTTTAATTCATTTGTGTATGTAGGTGAATTATAATGGAAATAATAGTTCTACAAACATTCATATTCACTTTTTTCACCAATTTGAAAAAAATGCTTGAATATCATATTTTTTTGGCTTGTAGACTTGATGAAATTTTTGAAAACACAGTCGAGACAGTCATGTTTTGAGGGACCAAAAGGGAATATTTTTAAAATCTATTTTTATCCTAAGTATCCCTTGATTTCTACTTTCCAACCCAATTTGAATCACTCAATTTTAATTTGAAACGAAAAAGTTAGAACCAAAACATTGACAAGGTGTCTAGAGGGCAACTCAGGAACAGAGTTGGGACAGTCGTTTTTGGAGGCCTAAATGAATGAATTTTTAAAACATGTTTCCATGGTAGATTCCCCTATGAATCTATTTTACAAGGCAATTGGAATCACTCATTTTGAATATCGTATGGCGAAGTTATGATCAAAATACTGACTGCATATCGTAAATTAGCACTTTTAAAACCCTGTCTTTCTGGCTGTTCCTTAGAGTATTTGACATATCAATTATTCTTTTCTTCAAAACTTGTTTCTATTGGAGATAAATAAATTAATTTAATTTCATTTTCAATTTGAATCATTTGAATCTAACATCAAACGGAAAATCTATGCTTAAAATATCCACTGTTGTTCTACGTGGGTAATCGAAAATGACCCTGTTATGCAGGTTGTTATAAGTAAAATTGACATATCATATCATTGAATTTTAAAAAATGTTTCTATTGGAGATATACCTTTGAATTATCTCTCATCTGGCTTTGGAATCGCTCAATTTGGACAAAAAACAAAGAAGTTGTGATTAAAACACTGCAAGTTAACATGATTGGCCACTGCTCTCCTGCAAGTGACAAATAAATTTTACTTTATTATTTTCTCCGTGAATTTGTTATACATAGTAACTACTTGTTGTTTTTTGAATAATTCTTGGATTAGGGGAGCCCGATCACCTCTCTTGCTCCATTATTTAATGTTTTATTGCAGGTAGACATTCGTTTTTTTGCAGGTCCTAGGAGAAAAGGAAGGTCAATTTATGGACGAGTGATTCTTGAAAGAAATTTTAATGAAACAAGGGAATTTCATCCAAATCATTACCCAACGAATTCATAATAGAAGAAATAAAGAATTGATTTCCATTTGAAGATTCATGTCTTGTCACTGCTGCTAAAACGTTTTTCAAAGATATTATTTTTTTACATAACATCATAGCTGTTGTAACTTAATTTATTTATTTACATACTGTTTCTAAATAAAATGTTGTTTCTTTTCTGATTTCTCTTATATTTTTGTGTTTCAGGTGTTGCTTCCTTCAAATTGTGACCCACCTTCAACATCAATGCAGTGGACAACTAATTTTTTTTCTGTGCTTGCATTTTATGATTGTGCATTTTTGTTGTTCCTTTCTGAAGGAACAACACTTTCGCATTGTTGTTGTTCATTTTAAAGGAACAGCATTTTCGCACTTTTGTTGTTCCTTTTCAAAGGAACAACACTTCCGCATTCTGCTGCTCCTTTTCATAGGAACAACACTTTCGCACTTTTGCTGGAACAACACTTCTGCATTTTGTTGTTCCTTTTCAAAGGAACAACACTTTCACACTTTTTTTGTTCCTTTTCAAAGGAACAACACTTCTGCATTTTTGTTGTTCCTTTCCGAAGGAATAGGAACAACACTTCCACATTCTGCTGCTCCTTTTCATAGGAACAACACTTTCGCACTTTTGCTGGAACAACACTTTTGCATTCTGTTGTTCCTTTTCAAAGGAACAACACTTTCACACTTTTTCTGTTTCTTTTCAAACGAACAACACTTCTGCATTTTTGTTGTTCCTTTCCGAAGGAACAACACTTCTGCATTTTTGTTGTTCCTTTCCAAAGGAACAACACTTCTGCACTTCTCAATTTTTGTTGTTCCTTTCTGAAGGAACAACACTTCTGCACTTCTACGTTTTTGCTATTCCTTTCCAAAGGAACAACACTTCTGCACTTTCACATTTTTGTTATTCCTTTCCGAAGGAACAACACTTCTGCACTTTCACATTTTTGTTGTTCCTTTCCGAAGGAACATCACTTCTGCACTTCTGCATTTTTTTTGTTCCTTTCTAAAGGAACAGCACTTCTGCATTTCTGCTGTTCTTTTCCGAAGGAACAACATTTTCGCATTTTTTGTTGTCCATTTCAAAGGAACAGCACTTTCACATTTCTGTTGTTCCTTTCAAAGGAAAAGTATTTTCGCATTTTTTGTTGTTCCTTTTAAGGAACAGCACTTTTCACATCCATTTTTTTGTCGTTCCCTATAGGGAACAACACATTTTCGTGTGTATTTTTTCTTTTCGGTGTGCATTTCCTTTTCTGTTCCCTGCAAGGAACAACACTTTTTTGAGTGTTCTTGTTGTTCCTTCAAAGGAATAACACTTTGGGAGTATTTTTTAGAACAACCCTTCCTTCCTCTTGTGGGATTATTCCTAGTTCATCTAAACCACATTTTACTAATTCCCCTTCATAGCATGAAGTACACTACTTTTATGAGGACAAGAATTATGGATTTTATTGAAACGAGTTAATATAATTCACGTTATGATCTTTAACAGCACAGCTCCTTGATGATAGATTATTTTCAGAAGGGACACAATTATTTATATACTACTTCACTGCATTGTTTTCTATTGAACATGATATTGATTGATCATCTTAATACCATGCTGGTTCCACCCTTCCTAGTTATAATCTTCTCTGTCTGCAATAAATGAGATTATGGGTATATTTTTTTCTATTGACATGTTCAACTGCTTCCACCATCCCTACTCTTAATAAGTACTGAGCCTCCCTCTTTTTATCATAAAATGTGTAATAACGACAAAATTTTGTTTGCAGGTGGAGGATAGGGGGTCTCATTACGAGCCATCCTACCATGTTCAGAAGGCTGTAACAAAGTGACATTCCCATTATGGCCACCACACCAGGGTTATGATCTATTGGATAGCCAAATTATCCTTGGAACAGCGGGTCTCATCACGAGCCAGCCTGATCACTTTTGCCACATCCCAGTGAATATCAGTGTGGTTATCTGGTTACCATGCTAATACACTGATCTCTTTTGTAGAACAGCACTGGAACTCTCCTTTCTTAATTGAGCATCCTAGCTCATACGGGTTAAAAAGAAACCCTACCGAGATTATGGACGTCTGCTGGCAGTAGAGGCTCTATTGAAGTTATATCTTATCATCAATTATTACTATAATACCCTTTTCTTATTTTTTCTTTTTATCGGAGAAGTTATTTCCTTAATTTTTTCCCTATTTTGAACCTTTACGCATGAGAAATTATTTTCTGATCAATCACATGATTTTTTAGCTAGAATACCGTCAACAAAGAATCTTTTTGGCATATTGTTGTCCTTTTTCTTTTTCGCATAACTTATCATCAATCCAAAGCGCCCTATCCCTTATTCATAACTATGTTTACAGACTCTACTCTCATTATAGCCATACCTCTTGCCGTCCTACCATTGATATGTGTACTCTACTTCATTCACTCTCGTATGTTTCACTCCCTTGCCTTGTCGTCAGCACAACACCTTTCATATGCTTTATGGTCATGGAATCTCTTTTCCAATTGGAGGGGGAATGTATGTATTATGGGATAGCATGCGATATGATTACTGCACTCTGTCCTAAATTGTTGATTTAACAAAATATTAGTATTGCATATAAACAAACGTTTTTCTGATTGAAATTTTTGCATTCATCTTAATTTGTTGCTATTCAAAACTAACACTATGGATTCAAGAAAATTGTATGCAAAATAGTGATTTGTTTACAGGAGAACAACAAGTATCCAAGGGAAACTCTATTCACAGCATGACCACACTATTCCAACTAACAAAGAGGCTTGAGCAACTTGTGAACGTGAACAATTGTTTAGATATGATGTGCTTGCCTGGATTCCACCTTTTGCATCACTTTCAACACTAACTCTGCCTACATCAGCTTCAACAAGTGCCAGTACATATATGTCATTCCACATTTTTTTATTTTTTGAGGTAAAACTTGAGATAAAATAGCATAATTTTCTCATTTATTACAAATTTAGGAGAATTTCATGAAATCCATTAAGCATTATTTATCATCCTTCATTCCACATCTTTACCACTTCCCATTTTTCAGCAGCATATCATCTTTCAGTTTGGGGGAGTGTTTCCTTCATTCATTTCTTTCTTATGACCATGTCATTAATATTCTTTATCATCCATTGATATTTTTATTCATTCTCAACACCTCCCTTATTCCATGTTGTTTTACACCAAGCATAGAATTCAACAGATGGTAGCGACCACCTCAACTTGTTTTCTAGCATTGCATGAGGGCATGCTAATTCGTCAGAAAGGAGGAATTGCTACGCATGATGAATGTTTTCTACTTTCTTTCTCATTTAAGGCATACAATTTCAGTGCAGAAATTGATTTCCATATATTTTTAAAACTGTGAATTCAATTCTTGTGATTTCTGGAAAACACAAACATATCATTAAAATACATAAACGTAGATAATTTCAAGTTAAATTGGTTCATAAAATTCCAAAAATCATGCACTATCACCTACAACCATTTTGTTTATATCTCATGATTTGTGTATCAAAACGATCTGATTTTTGGATCATAGAAACATTAATATAGTAGAAATCTACTTGCAAAATTTCAGCAAAATCTGGTTTCTAGTTTTTGAGAAAATGGTTAATGAAGTTTGTTGTTACTTATATCATATTTTGTTGCAACTTTATATACACATAACTTGAACGTCAATCTAAAAATTGTTACACCTTCATCAAGATTGCTAAAATTGAATATTCATTAATTGAGTAAGAATTTATTTGTTCTATCCATTTCATGAGCTGGGATGAACAATTTTTTTTATTGCTTGGTTAACACATGGGTTTTGTCTTTGGGTTGCATGAAGACATGCAATATATTCAGTTTTTTGTTGCATGAGGACATGCAATATATTCAGTGTGGGGGTGTGTTGCGCCATTAATATGTAATTATTATTATCACTTTTGAATGCCTATTCCACCCATTTCTACTCTTCTTTATCATGTCATTTATCATGATTTATCATATAATTCCATCTTATAATGATTTATGCTCTTATGGAAAAATATTATTTATTCTTTTTTATTTTGAATAAATTGATGATCATGCATGATTTTATCAATGATGGTTTATTAATAAATCTGTTGTAACATTACTCACCATTTTTAGCCTCCAAGATATTTTCCAGATTGAAGATTTGATCATTGTATGTGCCAACTCAGAATTTCGCTGGAATAAGAAGTGACGATTTTGTATTGAATGTTTTGGGCAAATGGAGAACAATCTGGAAAATCCAAAACATGGGTTTTGTCTAGAATGGACCAAATTAGTTTTGTAATGAGCATTTTTCTCAAATTCAGTCCGTACTGAGAGAAACAAAAGGTTCTCGGAAGACATTTTTCTCAAATTCGTTGTGTGGCCGTTTTCCAAATTATCTCAGCTGCAATGCCAAATTCGACCTGTTCTTATTGAATAATTGATGGAGATACATTCCAGATATTATCTTGCTTATCAATTTGTTGAAAACAATCCAGTTTTGTAATAGAAATCATGTTGTAATCATCTCTGTTGTAACTGCTCTCTGCTCTCTCTATTTAAATGAAAACAGAGATCAGAGAGGGGGATTCAGGATTTCGAATTATGGATTCATGATTCATGATGGATGATTAAAGAGAGATAATCGGATAAGATAGGAGGAAAGAGCATGGATCTCTATTATTTCAAATTGTAATTCTAATTTACAGACTTGTGGTGCCAAGAGAACGTGATCATATTGTAATGTCACTCAAGTTTAATGATTAATATATGATTTGGAAGTCACTGCTCATTCGTCTTATCTGAAGTAGCCTAGCAGCATCCACTAACGGCTAAGGGCCTAGTTTCTGGTGGATTAAGCTGTTGCTTTGTATTTTATCTTTACGATTTCTGTCGTGTGATGGTTTGATTTCCTTTTCATTTCTTTAAATTGTTTTATTCGGTAATATTTTGTTTATGAACATTTCGCATAATTGCTCTGTTATATTGAAATCATAATTGGATTGCGTTAGTGACAAAATTATTAATTATAATTTGAAATGTCTTGCTCTTAATTCTGATCTAATACTGCGCTATCTAATTAAGATTGTGGTTCATTTAATTGTTGTTCATTTGTAATTGCAATTGTTGTTCAATTAAGTTACTATTCAATTATAATTGCAATTGTTGTTGCTTCAATAACTATGATTAATGTTCATGCTGTTGGATTAAGGTTGTTGACTCAATTACATTTGTAGTTGTTGTGTATTTATATTTAATTAGCTTTGTTGTTCATTTTTCCAATAGATTTAGTTGTTGTTCCTTTTCTGCAAGGATTTGATTTCGCCTTTTAAATGTTATTGCAACAAGTGTGTTTTAGTGATCATTTCCAATTGAATTGCCATTTCTAGTTATTGGCTTTAGTGTAGATTGAAAGATCAACAACTGTAAAGGACACTGACTACTACTGTCTAGGTTCTCAGATTGGAGATCTTGCCTATGATTGATTTTCATTTGCATCAATTTACAGGGGAGAGAGTTATCATTACTGAGTCCTCAACTAATGGTTATTTGAGTGAATGATTTAGTTTAGAACATTTTAGTTTCTTATTGTTCCAATTATATTTTGTTTCCAGCATTCATTTACTTTTGCATTTTAAGCACTATACTGCAAAACATTACTTTTGAGTAAATAGCCGCCTCAGACTGAGTACACTCTTGAAATAGAAAATCATCCCTGGGTTGACAATTAATGTGAAGATAATTAGGAGTTAAAAAGACACCTTTTATCGCTCAACACTAGAGTTTGAGAACTTCTTTCCCTAAGTCAATAAGACATGTCTACATCAAAACCATTACGGAATTTGATTAAGGCTAAATCCTGAGGTAGTTTGAAATTGACAGGAATTGCATTATATGTCTTGTTGAATCTAGCATAATAATATTGAACACTTTCCCCTACTTCCCTCTTGATATTTTTATATTCTGATAAAATCTTGAGAGGGTTCTTTTTGACTTCCCTCCTATTGAGAAAAGTTTGGTGAAATGCACGGAGATCAGTTATACTATTTGCAGGCAAAGATTTGAACCACTTCCTGACTTCTCCTCTCAAACGTTGGGCAAACATTCTAAGTTTAATGCTTTCATCATCTACCTCTTGTAGGTCAAAACAATCATTCATTTTGTCCACATGTTTTTGGGTTGTTAAAGGACCTATCCCATCAAACAATACAATTTTGGATTGATAGTCTTGTGGCATATTAGCCAATGGTGCAGGTAGCACCAAAGGAGAATATCTGGCAACCATGATTGGTGGTGGTGGTGGAGGGTTACTTGGAGGAAGTTGAACAATGGATGAAGTAGGTTGAACAATGGATGGAGTTGGACTAGTGCTAGGTGGGAATGGGAGTATGGGAATCCGAGCAACCTTATGTTGAAGGATGAAAGAAGAGGTGGGAATTATGGAGGTAGTAGGACTTGGTGACTGAATATATGCAGGTGAAGATGATAAGGAGGAATTTTTGAGGTTTAAAGCACTTAATTATACTGACTGTTGGAGGTAAGCATCATCAATTTCTGAGGTGAGGTTTGTCACTAGATCTTGCAGTGTATCAAAATGTTGTAAGAGTTGAAGATTGGATTTTAGTCTATGAGGAAAACTCTCTTACTAGGCTCTTAGGTAAGATTGATGGGTCAAAAATGATATGATCTTTCCAATTCTCTGATTAGTCCTGAATAAACCTTCTTCAAAGTGTAAATAAAATTGGATATCCTAGAAGGTGATAAAGTTTTGGGGGAGTGAGTTGGCTCTATGGAGAATTCTACTACTTTTCTGACTCTCAGTTCTAGTAGTTTTCCTTAGGAGCTTTTCAGGATTATCTATAATGGTAGGAGGGTTGGGACCTGCGTGAGATCTAATAGAGATTCTTTTAGGAGCCAATGTTCAGATCTAACACACAGACAAATTGAATATTCAAAAACAAAAATTAAACCAATCTTAGGAATTATAATATCATACAAAGCTATTTAACTGGGTACTCTAAATTTGAATGAAAGGATATTTTTCAGTGTTCCCCAGTATGGTCGCCACTATGTTATCGTTATGTGATTTTGAAGATTGGAAAGACAAAAGTCACGAAATATACGTCAAACGACTTATGAGTTTAGGACCTAGCCTTCCTAGACTTAGAGAGGGCTCTTTCTATGTAATTATGATTTAACTTTGTTTTTAGTCCTATAATGTTTTAGGCTAGATATTAAGCATAAACGATTTATTTGTTTGTTTGTTCATTTGTTTGGGGAAAATGTCATTTTCTTAATATTTTCCATTGGGATATGGAGTCATAGGCTGGTTGGTAGCATCAATCCTTAAAGAGGGTTTGTAGGGCAAGCTAACTGCCCTCACTAGATATTTTAAAGCAAAATGATAAATGGAATGATAGATAATGATATCAGTTAGGATTACAAAGAATTTAAGTATTTTGTAATCATACTTCAAAATACAACACAGATATTGTAAATACAAATAGCAGTAAGGTGCTCCAATAGCATATCTTAAACTATTTTCCATTGGGCTATGGATTCATAGGTTAGTTGGTAGCATCAATCCTTAAAGAGGGTTTGCAGGACAAGCTAACTACCCTCACTAGATCTATTAAAGAAAAATGATAAATGGAATGATAGATAATGATATAAGTTAGGATTACAAAGAATTTAAGTATTTTGTAATCGTACTTCAAAATAAACACAGATATTGTGAATACAGATATCAGTAAGGTGCTCCAATAGCATATCTTAAACTATAATTTTTGTTTTACGATGAGAAGTTAAAATGCATGGGTAAGTGAATCGAAATACATTAGACACAAAGAGAATAACATCACCAGGTCAAAATAGATCAAGTATCCTGTAAACTATCCTTTTATTGATGCTCCAACTCAAAATTACAATGCTCCAAATAGAAAAATCGTTCAAATGACTAGGGTCCAACCACTAATACTCCCAATGCATGGAGTATCTAAAGAAAAACTACAACGATTTGCCTTGTACACTTGAAAATCTATTATTTATTGCTATGAAGGAAAAATTGACTAATGTAACTAGGGAGTAGCCACACTGAGAGGACTGGGACAGGTGTCCCTTCTTTTCTGGAATATTGTTGCCTGAAGTGCTAGTTAGATTGGAGTGGTCTTCCTGATGTGGCTGGAGTTGACTCAAACTTGTATGACTACTCTAGTCATCCTTGTCTCGTTCTTCTTGGTAGTCACATAAGTCACTTCACTCTTCCCCTTCAAGGATCTTGATTTTGATACATCTGTGGTACCCCTCATTAGCATCAGTGTATTTGAAAAATGAAGGCTTGACCAAAAATACATGCTTCAGCTCATGTTGAATGTAAAACTTATCGTTGATTGTTGCCTTTGATGTTTAAAAGATTTACAGCATCTGTAACTATACCTTGAAGCTTCTGGACGTAATCCCCTTTGTCCATGAGTTTGTCATTTATAACAAACAGAGAGGGAAGACCCTTTTGGTGCAGAGGCTGCATTCTATTAAAAAACCTGCTTACTATCAACTCTAAAACTTGGCACTTTTCCTTTAGCTGCACATTTAAATTCTTCTTTGTTAGCACCTTCTTCACTTGTAATATGGTCTCTGTTCTGTCTGCCACTCCCAAGTCTTCCAGCTTATATTTGTTCCTTGCATTCAAGAACTTGATAATTTTGTTTGTTGTTTTTGGCATATCTCCCAACACTGTGCCAGTGGTCGAAATGGCTTCTTTGACTTTCTCTAGCAACTCTTTATGCTAAAAAATAATTTGGATTATAGGCCAAATTTCATTCATATTATCTATGATGTTACGCAAAATGATTTCCTTAACCCTCCCTAGAGTATTCCCAATGGAGGATCCTTTTTCTGACTTCTGAAGCCTCCCAATTAGTGCCTTTGCTCTCTGCATCTCTACCAAGTGGTTATCTCCAACCCTTTTAATCTAATCTTGTAATCCATTAACTTGGGTTTCCAACCTTTTAATTTCTTCATTTTGCAGGTTCATACCCTCCATGGATTTTGCCAATTGTTTTGTGTTGCTTCCTTCTCCTATTGATGTACCTGTTGGAGTAGTTATGGGGAGGGCTGTTAGAGGAAGGGTCTCCATTGTGGATGTGGCCATCTATGTTGCTTTTTCCTTTTCTGCATCATCATTTCCATCTCTGTCTCCATTTATCTAATTTGGATGGACTACTCTACTATAAGTTTCATCATGTCAGCTTTTATGCTCTCTGTTTCCTCTATTTCCTTGGTCAATGGGTCATGTGTAGCACGCAGCGTGAGCTGCTTCTTCAAAGATGCAATGTCTAGCTCTTTCTTCTTTATCACTTCTTCAGCTGCCTTGGTATCTTTGGGGTCATACCCAATTTTTATTATTAAGTCTTCCAAAGACTTAATATTGGTGTCCTTTGATAATGATGAAATTTTCTCCATCTTCAACTGAGACTGAGCATTTGAAAGTGCCACCTGCTTTTTAAACAAATTCATGGAAGTGCTGGTCAAAGTGGATGAAATCATTTCACCTGTTTGCTTGTGCATCTCTAGCTGATCAATTGGATGCACATTTTTGACCTCAAACTCAAATGAGGTCTTCTTATAATCTACTGAAGTTTTAGGCTCTTATGTTTGTGCCTCCAAAAATTCCATATGCATCTTACCCTTCTCTAAGTCAAAGGAAAAGAGAAGTCTGCCTTGTGCAGTTGCACTCTACTTCCAAAACTAAGCATAAGTGCTCTTCTTGAGCATTTCATTCCTAATTTTGATTTCCATGAAGGTATCAAATACAATCTCTTCTTTCTCCTTAGTCACCTTTGTAGATGAGGACACTTGGAGATTTTGCTGTCTTTCTGACGTTGGAGTAGAAGGAAATGATTGTCCTCCAACTAGTGAAGAATCTGGAATATTAATTATCTTGATGATTGTCTGTGGTGGTGATCCTTTATTTATATCCATGTGTTGTTTTCTAGCTTTCTTTATGTACTTCAATTTGTACTCTTTTATGGACATATCAGTTCCTGGTGACTTCTCTTCTGTGGATCTTTTCCTTATTATTCCTTGCTCTTGCTTTTTTCTCTTTTCGAACCTTTCTTCAGTAGTTTGTCTCTCCTATGGCCTTGGGGTTTGTGCATTGGATGAGGAGATTACCTATTCCTCAACCCCCTGTAATGTATCGGGCACCCACTCTATTTGATTCATGTATTTTTCGATTTCGGGTCTTTGAGTGTGGATGTAGGTCGTGGATTTATTTCCCCTCTTCTTAGAAATAATACCCCAAGGGTCATAAGACCAAGTGAAGCTATAGGTGAAATTCGTCTCTCTTAGTCTTCTATCTAGCTCCTCTCCTGTAGCTGTGTTATTGCAAATGAAAGGACCAATTTGGGAATTAATCCTGAATTGGGATTTCTTCTTGGACACTACAAAAGTCATCTCATCTGCACTGGCTATCTATCTTATATACTCTAATGCAAATATCCTCATGGGGAGGAAGTTTGGTAGCTTGTAGGGGGGCAATTCACATCCATACACTCTTATCTCAGTGTAGTTTTGGTACAAGTACCAATCACCAGTTCTGGCTTGATCAGACAGCTACATAATTCTTTGTATTTCTTCATTTATCCTTGGTTCTACGTTTCCACTAAGAAGGCTCATTGTTGGGTGTACAAACATTTCCACAAATGTCTTGTAGCTGAAATCTTTTTGATATTTCATAACCAAGGTTGTCCAAAAAATCATTGACTGAGGCTCACCATCATCATTAATTTTTCTCAATGAAAACTGAAACCCGTCTGCTTGAAAATACAGAAACATGTGAACCAACACTGAGGAATAATGAAAAGCTTCTTCTGTGAAAAAGTTGACAAGTTGTTCATGAATTACATCTACTAGAAACTGGATGAACTTGAAAATGATTATGGGCTTGGATTTAGTGGAGAGGATAGATAAGAAAGCTATAATAGCTTCATCAAGCCACTCATTATAATAATAGCCAAGTAGGTAGGAGAGAACTGAGGCAATATGTTTGGTTCTGTCAGGGAAAATAGAGGAGGAATAAGGAGGGTTTTTGCTTGGCAAAGGTTTGTTCTCAGCCATGAAAAGCTCTAATGTTTTAGCTCTTTTGGAGAAATCTAGTTTCTGGTATATTTCAATCAAAAATTCATGTGAAAAAGGAACAACTCCTTCAATAACTGGGGCCTGCATCATCTGCATGATTGATCGAGCATCAATTGTGAATAGAATATGTCCTATGGGGCCATCACTGCTCTTTGTTGTGGGTTGTAAACATGAATGGCACTTCCTGATCAGTTCTAGACAACTCTGGGTTTTAGGGAAGATGTGGAAAGGTAGGTTGGTGTCCCACAGGCCTATGCCATCCATTTCCTCCATGAATTTGTCCTCCCACCAGTAATATACATTAAACATATCAAATTTTGAGAGGGTTTCATGGATCTTGAAATCCTTGTCTGCCAATGGTAAATGATCTAAATCCAATGGTGGGGGCACCATTGGATTGAAGATTTCTAGTTCTTTCTTCTTAGGTGTCATTTTTGTCTACTCTATAATAGAAAAGGATGAAAGAAGTGGGATTTCCAGTGAGGGAGAAAGAAAGGGATTTGAATAGAAACAGGATTCAAGAATAGGAATTGATAATTACTGTAGGGATTAATGATCACTATAGGAATTGAGTAATCTTGGATTGTGTTGGTTTTCTCTTGCTCTGCTCTGCGTTCTCTACAATAGATGAATGGAGCAGGAGGAAGTGCCTGCAAGTGAGCAACAACGTTTAAAGTTTCAACTCGGCGCGACTTTGGTGATTTTACAGTTTGAAATCAGGCCATTTAATTGGCTTAATTTGGCGTGGGTTCATTGGCTAATGACCCGACCTCATTTATGGCCCAACAACGAGAATGGGGATGATTGGACGGATGGAAAGGGTTGGTGTGGTGAGGTGGCAAGTGTTCAACGGTCGCTTGGGTGAGTGGTTAAGTTGATACCGGATACAACGTTTCGGGGGGCCTGTGGAGCGATAGGCAGTATGAGAGGGGGGTGCGAACTCACGAGAGCACGCCACATAGAAGAGCAGAAACTGCTGACTTCAAACCCCCTGGATTAACTTTCGAATGTTGTGGGGGCCTGAAAAGAGACGTGGGCTATACAATCGGGCGGAATGAGTGGAGATGAGGGGAAATATGGTGGGTAGGTTAATGATGACGTGGGGAGTAAGTGCATGGTAGGGTCGGATTATGAGTGGGGCTAGACCATAGGAATATGAAAGGGTAAATGAATAAGGTTAAAAGGGGGCGATGATGATTAAAGTGACATAAGCCCCTTTTCCTTATAAATCCTTCTATTCGACCTTAGAAAGATCAAATTTTATTTGAACCTTAGGAAATGTCTTCCAATTTTTAAGAAGGTCCTATGATACCCTTCCTTATTCTCTAATTTTGCCTACCCTTATTCTCTATCCTAGCATTTTTTTTTCTTTCATTGTTTTTTTTCTTTATTTTTCATCTCTTTTCTTTTATGATCTAACCTACTCTATCACTTATTTCTCCTCTTTGGTGCAGATTAAATAATTGGACCAAATTCCATTTCTACCTGGCTATTGATTTGCTGAGATTTAACTGTTTGGAAACTCTTTATTTTATAACCTATCAACATAAATTGAAATTTGTTCAATCATGCTTAAATGGTATGATTTGAACAATATTTGGGGCTTTTCTTTTTCTTCTTATTTTTCTCTTTTTTTTTTTATATGCCTTCTTTTCATTTCTTTTTCCTCTTTTTTAATGAAATCAATTGAAAATTGAAATCTATGAATAATTTGAAAGCCGCAAACTGTGAAATTCTTATTCACCTTGAGATTCTATAAATTATAGGACCCTAACAGAGATAAAGGAGCATAACTAGATGATTCAAAAGAGCCATGAAATCACCTCTTCTGCCAAAACATAGGAAAAGGCCATGACAGAGATGAAACAACAAGACTAGGGTGCAAGGAAATAATGCTCAAGAGAGATGAAATACCAATAATTACAAGCAAAGAACCATATGGAGCCCACTAGACTATCTTAAAACTAGATAACAACTGATCAATATGAAAAAAAAAAGATCAAAAGATCCTGATAATTACATTTGTTACGCATACACCATGGCCGAAGATCCAAAGTAAACATTCTCTCATAGGAGGAAGAACCAATCCAAGCCGCCTGCAATAGCTCTCCACCATCCACCTCCATAATGCAACATAATTCTCCCTTATACTATATTTAGCAAGACATTATGATATGAACATAAATCCTCCCATATGATTCATATGTTTGTGCCTAGGAGGTACTAGAAATTCAATGGCGTAATAATTTGCATTTATTTAGATCGAAGGCTCATCCTTTTGTAGAGAAACAAAATGATAGATCTACAAGCACCCCTGAGAATGATTATGGGGAAACCAGTGTAAGACATTTCAAATCTTCTAGATGTCGACTCAATTGAAGGCACCTATACACTCCATGATAATCGGGAGTACATGTGGAGATGGATTTATCCCAATATGGCTTCATTAAAATATTCATGAGAGGATTTAATGGAGGGGCTCATTTGTGAGTTGCTCATGCCAATCTATGCCCCCCTTGGGGATATATGTCCCATTGTTATCCATCTCATTAGCTTTAATATTGCTTTCCCTCAAGACATGGTAGAATTGAAATCTTGGAATGTGATTCAGAAGATTAACGATTCTTATAATGATATTAGTGATCTTTACATCCTAGGGCAGAGTTTTTCTTATGATACTTGATATGACAAGGAGAGAATCTCTAATTACTATGATTTCTTGAATTTTGCATAACTTATTTTATCCCTTGGAATAATGCATAGGCTTTGGAAACAATATTGATTGCCTTTATCATTCCCCAAACATATTTATGTTTTTGTTGTTCCTCGGGATGAATAATCACACCCCCCACTCCTGCTACCCCTAGATTTCATTTCACTGCCCCGTCAAAGAATAGAATGTAGTATTTATGCTGAGATATTCATGTCTTGAAGTATTTTTTGTGGTTTTTATTTTCCAATGCTCTTTGGGATCTTTGTGTTGCAAAGGAGAAGGTGAGATATTAAATATCTCGACCCAATCATATTCTTGGGGGGTCCAAGATAGAGTCATCATCCTTTATCCCTTTAACCCTTAGAATTTCTCTTGTAAGAGCTATAGCCTGGACTGAAACTTTAAAGCTATTCATTTCTTCATTTTGAAATATGATTTTGTTTCTTGCTGTCCACAATTTCTAGCAAACCACTTTTATATTCATTTCCCAATTCCTTTTCATTTTCTTCTTTCCACTAAAGGATTCCACGTAATATCTATGCCATCTACCAATTATATTTGAAACAATATTAGGCTCCTTGATTCTATTCTTAAGAGGTTTGAAGACTATGTCTTGAGTTTCCTTAGAGAATCGCATTCAATGATAAGGTGATCAATAGACTCCTAGTTTTTTTTAAATAGAACACGTTAAGAGGGGCCTTGTGTTCCTCACTTCGAGATATTTTTTGCATTCAAGATTGTTTATGATCCAACATCTTGCAAAATGTGTTAATCTTAAGAAGGAAATCAAGATCCCAAAATTTTCACCAAATCTAGATTGGAGAAGGGGTCCAACCAGAGTAGAGAAGGAATTCTTACACTTTTTTAACCATGAAAAGAGAGGACCCTAGCCTCGAGATTCCTCCTTTGCTAACAAGGTTAGGGAACAACTTGCTAAAAGTAATTCCATTTCTTTGCTTATTCTTATCTTGTTTTCTGGAATGTTTCCCCAATAACAATATTCCCAAATGCCATTTGTTGTTGTCCAAAATGAAACATCATCTAAGGAAGATTTATTATACATGTAGAGCCACTCCAATAGGTGTTGGGGAGAAGAAATTGATCTCTATCCCCCTATAATGTTGTTGTAACACCTCCTCCCAAATTTACAAAAATTCATCGGGCTTCCATGGTAAACATGAGTTGAGGGCTACTATGACATGACTTGACCTCCAAGTTTCACTCATGGATGTGTGACCAATAACTAAACCTATCACCCATAAACTAACATCCCACAGGAGTTACAGGACACTAGGAGGCTAAACAACCACCTCCAGTGCCCAATCTTGAGCTAAATAGTTATTTTACTGACCTAGACTGCCATTTGTAGGCATAACAATGTATCCATGAGACTATAGGCCTCTAGCCATAGGAATAACACTACATCCATGCGACTGTAGTCCAAATTTCTCAGTTCTGAGCCTGCGACCCCAGAATCAGTGCCACCTTTTAAGGGCTTATCTCCAGACCACTACTCAGAACTTATTGAGACTTTCTAGAATGATAAATAACGTCAAGATGAAGCCATTCATACAAAATTTGATCAAAGACTTAACCTAACCAAGCCTAACCATGACAGACATTTCGTCAAACATATAATGAACATGTAATCTACAGGTCATTAATGCATATCTGAACATAGGGGTATGGTACTTATCCAAAAATCATCAAGAAGGTATAATTCCCTCTCAAAATAGTTGCAATAACATTTTTTAGCTCATGCATTCATTAACCATTAATCATCTAATCAAAACATGTCAAGAGTCATAACTAGAACTTGTTGTGAAACCATGCTCATAACCAACATATAACCAAAATAATAACCATGATAGAATATCCATTAAAGCCACATAACAACAAGTACAATTACTCACGAAATACTAGAGGAAAATAGATCTTACATATGCAAAATCTAACCAAGTCAGGATTTCCACGTACCACCCAACCATAGATTGGGTTGAACCAAATATCTATTTTAGCTAATCACCCATGTTCCATATTCCAAGTATGAATGTGGGATCTCAAGACATACACAACAAGGGATTTCCAAAGATTAAACCGCCTCCACCCTCAAGCTTTACCATAATCCCACCAAAACTAGTCAAGGGATTCCTTAGAGGCCCATGTAAGCAAATAAACAATCAGGCTTTACCGCAATCCTGCCGAAACCTATCAAGGGATCACTAGGCCCAAGAAAAACACAAACAACTGGCTTTACCGCATTACCACCAAAACCAATCAAGGGATCACTAGGCCCTAAACAAGCTTGGATGCCTCTAAATTTCTTCACCAATACCTTGAGAAATTTTCCCGTCTCCACCCTCATTCTTTACCACAATCCACCAAAACCGGTTAAGGGATTCCTAGGCCCAAGTAAACACATAAAGAACTAGGCTTTACCACAATCTTGCCAATATTGGTTAAGGGATCACTATGCCCAAAACAAACACATAAACAACCACGCTTTACTAAAATCCCGCCAAAATTGGTCAAGGAACCACTAGGCCCTAAATTGGCTTGGATGCCTCATAATTTCTTCACTAATACCTTGAGGAATTTTCTCGTCTCCACCGTCAGGTTTTATCACAATCCTACGAAAAATAGTCAAGGGATCCCTAGGCCCTTGAGAATTTTCCTAAGACCACCTCACCTGGTTCCAAATCCATCACACAATTCAAAGCTAAACCAAATGAAAGAACCCCATCACATCATGGCTATTATCACGCGGAATGAGTCGATCTTGCAGACAAGATAGACCTTCCTAGAATCTAAAGAAGACCTAATAACAAGCAAACCAACCAGACACTATCTTTCTCTAAATATGCTTTTATAAATAATGGCAAGCAAGTGTGTTTAGCGCCTACCTTATGTCCAATGCAAGTTTGGGGATGCCCTCTCTCCTTTGATCCAAATGAGCTCCTTTTTCGCGAACCTGCAAACACAAACAAGGAAAACAAATTAAATAGCACCTGAAAAGCCAATATCATAAAACATATTTAACATGAAATTCAAGGAGTCCATGAAACAAATAACATGAGATACTTGTTGAGAAAAATGAGTATGATTGTATTAATTCAAAAGAAGAAGAACTTTACAACCTTTGCCTTGACGCTGTACAAGCTCCTCCCAGGGTCCAACAAGAAGTCTCCTCTACTTTGACAAGTTTCACTCACTCCCAATGAAGCCAAAAAGGTATGTGAT